>JBBMKF010234426.1:0-16939 GCA_037834155.1 Curcuma caesia
CAAATCGGAGGATTTGGTTTGTGGAACTGTGAAGGATTTTCCGTTCGTGATTATTCTTCTGACAGAAGCAATCTCTGTCGCTGGAGCCGCCACCGGAGCCGGAGTCGAGGCACGCTACAACAGGTATATGAATCAACAATAGGGACCAAGTCATGAGGTCGGTGTGTGATATCGGGACCAAGTCATGAGGTCGATCGACGAGTGATGCGGGGACCAAGTCATGAGGTCGACATATGATGTCGGAGATGTGTGAAAATTAGGACAGGAGCTCGGCATATGTTTAAAGAAATCGATCGAGATCAAAGAGAGCTCGGCACATGTTTAAAGAAACCGATCGAGACAGGAGAGACCTCGGCACATGTTTGGTGTGTGAAGATTAGGACAGGAGCTCGGTATATGTTTAAAAAAATCGGTCGAAACCGAAGAGAGCTCAGCACATGTTTAAAAAAATCGATCGAGATAGAAGAGAGCTTGACACATTTAAAAAAATATACCGAGGTCAAAGAGAGAGGTCAAAGAGAGGAGTCAGGGTTTCCTAAATTATATCTTTACTTTTTTTTATTTTCGTTTCTCCTTTTATCTCTGACCTCACGTCATCATTAAATATCCGTATCCGATCCTAGTTCTTTGAGATTTTAGAAGTGCTTCGTCACATTTGCATTTGCATGGATGCAAATCACACTATAAAAACATATAACATTTCAATGTACAACTTTAAATTTAAAAAATGATCATACATTTATATGATAAAAGAAATCGAAAAAGAATTGATCAAACAGATCAACAATAAATTTTATTTAGATTATAAAAAAGGAAGAAAAAACAATAAATTTTATTTAGATTATAAAAAAGGAAGGAAAAAAAGACTTTTCTAATCCTAATAATAAATTATCTTTCTGTTTGTGTGTGTCAAGCACGTATGTGTATTTTACAAAATAAATTCGTTGAATGTGATCTAAATATTCGATAAAATGAGTGGTTTAATAAATTGTCGTCGTCGTTTATTTATCCAAATCTATCGCCATTGTCGTGGAAGCCGGCTGGAATTTGGAAAGCAGGGGGACGGAGAAAGTGGCTCGAATTTATAGAAAGCGCAAGCTTTTTGATCCTGACGGAGGAGGGAACGAATATGGATTGCCAAATGCAACCCTAGGGCGAGTCACTCGCTTCATGAAGGTGAAGGTGGGCGTTGGGGTGGCAGATTGAGCGACAGCAGGAGGAGGACGAAGGATGGACGAAGTGGAACGATCTCTTTCTTATACGCGTTGTCATTGAGGTCGTCGTAGTAAGCGGAAGGATGGTGATGGCCGACTCCAACTCTTTCAACAAGGTGATGATTCCTCCTCCCTCTTCCTGTTGACGCTTTGTTGTTATTTTTTTGATGTAAATGAAATCAAACGTATAATCGAACAATTATTTATTTTCGAGCTGAAAGTGGGCATTCTTTTCGGTTATAAACTGGCGAAGAAAATGTGAATTCTTTGATGCAAAATTTGATTCCTTTTTAGGCTATTAGCAGCTTCTTCGATAGTATCGATCTCGATTGAGTTTCAGTCCTTGTCCTTTAGTTTCTGGACATGTTGATGCAACGAAGAATTATAACATCGTTCGAGACGGTGTCTGTCTTCCTTTGAGGCCTGAAATTCTTTTCAGCCTCAAGATTTATTCGATTGGTCCGTATCTTTGTTTTTGTTCCTCTCGTCATGATTTCTTCATTGTTAAGATCACTAGCTCCTAAATAATGCATATTATTTTTGTTCAACAATCGTATGAATTTCAAATGAAAGATATAAAGATCCAATGAGCTGCCATCTCTCCACAGGAAACGCTGATAATCAGGCATCCAAAGAAATATCCACTTAAGTTATGGGTGGCGGTTTTGGGATTATTCATGTTAAGTGGCATCTACATATTCTCCCTATGTATGAAGCAAAGAGGGTTCCTAGTTATACCGAACCAAGCGAAGCTGAGTGCAAGAAAGCAATCTTGTCATGATCCTAGCATCCTACATTTGGAGCCTCGATATCTACATTACCCAGAGCCTACATCTTACAGTAGGTAATGAAGTGTGATTGTTGCAAAAAAAAAAAAAAGTTTCCTGTCAGCTCCCTCCCTGTATGATGAACACTTGATTTTTTGATGCAGGAATGAATGTGCTTGTACACCTGTTAGATTCTTTGCTATTTTGTCGATGCAGAGATCTGGGAGTGGATGGTTTGAAACATTATTAAATAGCCATGTTAATATCAGTTCACATGGTGAAATTTTTTCTGTGAAAGAGAGGAGGAGCCATGTTAATATCACACGGACACTGGATAAAATCTACAATTTAGATTGGTACAGTAGTGCATCTAAAAATGAATGTACTGCAGCTGTTGGTCTGAAATGGATGCTTAACCAGGTAAACATGCTCTATGACATGAACCGTTAGCATGTCTATTTTAGATAAACTCCTTAACAATATAATCATTTTGGTTCCATAGCTTTGTTAGATTCAGCTGAAGTGCAATATTCAATCTAGTTATAAAGTTTTTTTTTCATTAGGCTATAGGCTCATTTCATCTAATTCTGACTTGATTACTTCTATAATGAGTTAGCTTGCTGTGCCTGCAAATCCATCTACCCTTTTAACATTTCAAAATTCAAATTGTAGAACTAGGGTTTCAAGGGTAGAAAGTTACATTGGTGCAAATCGATTCATCAAAAACATCCGTGTTAGTTCTAACTATTTTAGATAGTTTCAATAAAGCTTATTCCTATTTTAGTTGTAGATGGAATTGTGTTTATTAATGGGAGTAAAAAGGTTGATGTATTTGGGATGAGAAAGATGAATGTGTGGATCACTAGAATGTATATAAAAGACCCTAATTTTGAGTGTAATGAATTGGATGAGAGAAACAAGGTTGAGACAGTATGAACATGTTAAAAGATGACCAACAAATCCTACAGTCTAAAGAACCAAAACTATTAGAGATGCAAGGTACAAGGAGTAAAGAAAGACCATAAAAATCATTGACTTAGACAATACAATGGAAAATAATGTAATTAATTTGAATATTACTGGTGTTATAGCTTTGCATAGATCTCAATGGGGGATAGGGTTATGTAGCTAAGTCAAATAGTTGCGACAAACACAAGTGATGTTGATGTTGATGAAGAATCTTATCCTCCATGAACTTATACAGGCTATATCACTCATGCAGCCTGATTGTTTATGTTTATTTTGTTTCCCTTATGATGGTGATAGCGATGTTTATGTTTATATTGTTTGCCTTTCTTGATCATTTTAGGGATTACTGCTGCTCAGACAAATACTTACTCTGATGGAATACTTGTGGTGACATCATGTGATTTTCATATTTGGATTACGTATGAGATGATTTATCTTTTCCATGATAAAATTTGAAAAGATATGAATTCACCTAGTTTTTACATCTTTGTTTGTTCATCAAAAATTTTCACTCCATTAGGTTTTGGAGGAAGCTCGAAGGGAAATATAGTTGGAAAGTAAGGTCTTTATGCTGGTGTATGTTTAAGTGGGGATGATGCACTTTTATCTCTATGGTTCTCAGGCTTATGACATATCCCATATGTGATATGGTTTACATTAATCATGGCTAGTGATGTGGTGGTCTCTATAGTGACCAAGCATCATAGAATATGCTATGCAATATTTTTTTAGCAGATTCAAGGTTTTATACTAAGCTAATTAACTATATAATTTGCAATGTTGCCAATGTATTCTATTGAAAATCAAATTGAACTTGTGAAGTCTGTACCTTAATGTTGATTTTTGTCTCAATACTACGGAAATTCCACTTGCTTTTTAGTTTCAATCTAGTGAGATATATTGAGACAACTAGTTAGTTTTGAACTTGTATTTGTTTAGTTTGTGCATAATACAAACCTCGCATCCTATTAAGCTTAGTTAAAGTATTGCCTAGTTATGTTTGCTCAGGATCCACCACTGTCATAGAGACTTTTCTACTCATGTACCAGACTTAAGCAGTAGTTTCGGTCTCTTGTTGCATGGAAATCTGATAACAAGTTTATCCTACTGGTTGATCATTCCCGGAAGTAGAGGATTGTTTACAGACCAACCTTAAGATGCTTGAAGATAATTTAATTTCTTAGAAAAATTGTTTTGGTAATATTCATATTAAGAAAAAGAAAGTAATGGGCAGAGTTGTGGGGATCCAGTGGACTTTATGGAGAGGCTAAACCCTTTTCTAAGTCAACTCAAGTTTGATCTAATGTAGGAGCTGACCAACTTCTGTATGAGGAAATGCTATGGTTTCAATAGCGGAATGATTGCATCAAGCTCAATGATAAGAGTACAAGATATTTCTATATCCATGCAGTTGTGAGAAACTCTAAAGTTGTTATCACACCAAATCAACAACCAATTAGGAATATGACCAAAGAGTCCTATAGTCTGCTGTAATTTCTTAATTTAGCAGAATTTGTCATTTGAAAATGGCAACTCAGGTTACTTTGTAACAAGAAGCTTTCCTTCCATCTCACCAAATCATCGACAGGTATTATGGAAATGAGATCCTTCAAATCTTCATGCTATTTTTATTTTATAAGAATTAGAGCATTGTTCGATTAAATATTTTCGAGTCCATCCATAAGATCTTATACCAAACAGAAAGTTGAAGTGTTAATCCTATTTTACTTGTGCTACTACCTAAGAAGGAAAGGGCAATGGACTAAATTGCCCTATATCAATTTCCATCCCTGTCTTGAAAGCGAGGAGAAGCTGTATGATGAATAAATTCAATCTTGAAAAGACAAGCTGTATGATGAATAGATTTAATCTTGAAAAGACTTGTAGATCTTCCAACACTAACTGAATTTAGTTTTGGATAGTATATGCCTCTTTGGATTCTCTAAAATGATGAACTAACACAGTTTTAGTCGTCAAAGGGGGTTAGAAAAAGTTGCTAATTGTCTTCTTATTTGTTCATTCCTTATCTTGAAAGTATCTCAATCTATCCATGACAGGGCCTGAATTTTCATGGAAGGTGTTTAAAGTTAGTGGGACAAGAACAACTTTAACTCATTTGTTTCTTGCTTACAACCTATCACTTGCATATAATCTTCCCATGTGCTTGTTTTGCTTTCCAAATTTTTAGTGGCATCTGAGAAAAAACAAAATCTTAGCTAATCTGTCATTTTTTTTTGCATGGAGCATGGTAGATGAGTTGAAATTGTAAACATATCAATCTGGATTCAAAGAAGTGATGAATATCAGGAAGTACCTAATACTTTGTACTTCATATGGTTCAAGCACAGATTTTATATGGCAATTTGAGGTCTATCATAGAAGACTAAAATCAAGTTCAAAGGTTGACCTTCTAAATTATTGTACATGGCAGGTCACATCAAATTAATTCAGTCAGTTATTTCCATGTTTCTGAGCTTTCATATACATGCTCATCTGTTTCCTTTTAACATCTTTAGTGCCATAGAGAAATTGTGTTGACAGCTCTTTTGGGGGCAACATAGGTGTAAGAAGACAAATCCATTTGGTAGGATGGAACAAAATATTAGAAGATGGATAACTGGAGGACTGGTTTTCAAGTGCATAGTCAATTTCAATACCACTCTACTAGGCAAGCTATATAACAGGGTACTATTTATTGGAGACTCAGGATCAAAATGCTGAAGGGAAAGTATGGGAATTTTGGACTGATAATTGACAATCATCTTTGTCTGATTAACACATTTGGTGCAATGCTTGCAGTACATAGAGGAAAGCTAGCTCTTGATACTGTTTGGGAACTAAGCAATGGCATATCAACTGGTTTTTGACATGATTATTGGTTGAACAAAAGTGTGATCCTTACTATTTTAGATGTAACCATTATTCCTGCAAATCTATTCAGAATCTCAATTGCAGACACAGTTAATAATTAAGGATCATGGTATTGGGAACTTTTTGATTACTTAAATGATTCGTCGACAGCAAATTGATGTCATGAATCTCCTCCCTTTTTAGCCTGGCTTCAGTTGGGAAATTTAGAGCTGCAGCAATCATTTGGATGGCCAACGTTCAATATAGCGGCTTGGGGACGTCTATAAAGATCATAATGGTACCTTTGTTGATGGGTGTGTTTTGTACAAGCCCAACAATCATTCTTGATGTTAAGCCCTTGTCCATTAAAGTTGTCCTTTATAAAGCTTAGCAGATGGCCTTAATTAGGGTTGTAGAGGTGCATTCTTTTTATTTCTAATTAAGTTTCATGAATAAAAGTTTGGCTCTACTTGAGCTCCGTCGATCAAAAAATATTATAAACGTAGAATGAGCCTATGGAATTGTTTCATTCATTTCTATGATGTTGTGCATGGATCATGATTGTCCCCCGAAATATAGTTGAATTGGTTACGATGAAGCAAAGTTGTTGAAGTAGACAAGGATTAAATCTCGACGAAACTGAAACAATGTCCTCCTCCATCATGGTCAACTGCAACTTCTCGATTTACTTCCTCATAAATGATTGTGAGATCGATTGTATAGGACCGCTGGGATGGTAGATTCTATCTTTTGCTGAAGTGCATGGATCATGAGTCGTGTTAAATTAGAATACATTAGTTAGAGTGTCAGCTGATGCTTGTTGACATGCAGGCTATAGAACTTTGCACAATCTTCCAACTAACGTTTCCGAAGGGACTGATTTTCCAGCTACTGTCCCTCTAAATCCATTAGAAAAACATAGTCATAATGTGTTCTAATCACTGGTAATCAAGTTCAAAAAAATGTTAGAACTGGAAACAAGTTTTTTCTACAAAATTTTTTAATAGCTTTTCACCTTGAATTTCATTGCCGACTTCTCTTTTGAGAACCAAACACTTAGCATCTTTAACAATATGATTTTGTTCCTATTTTGCATGTAGCTGTGCTGCCTTTGATTAATCTTTGTGTGTAATGTTTTGACAAGCTTACCTGCTCTTTTAGGGTGTCATGCAACATCACAAAAGCATAAACGAGTATTTCAATCAGAGAGGAGTCTTTGCAATATTTCTTTTCAGAAGAAATCTACTCCGTCGTTTGGTTTCAATACTTGCAAATACTCATGATCGCAACCTGAAGCAACTAAATGGGACACATAAAGCTCATGTGCATTCCAAGAATGAGGTATCCTGTTATTGTATATTTGTCCTACTTAAGAAATGTGTGGACTATAGAAACCTGATATCTCCCACACAAACTACAATTTTAACAGTTGTTACTTCTACAATATGCAGGCTGCCATTCTTGCAAAATATAAGCCCACAATCAATATAACATCACTGATCCCTGAACTAAAGCATGTGGATAAATTGGGTACTGATTCTTTGGACTATTTCAAGAGCTCCCGTCATATTCTACTCTATTACGAGGATCTTGTCAACAACAGGACTGTAAGTTATCTATTGCTCTGCCTTGTAAATACATCACTTATTGCAGTTCAGACCAGCTTAACTCTAATAGCCATCTGTTATGCAGAAGCTGATGGATGTTTTGGATTTCTTAAAATTGCCCAAGCAGAAACTTTTCAGCCGTCATGTAAAAATCCACAAGAAGCCACTATCTGATCAGATTGAGAACTGGGGTTCTGTCTATGATACACTGAAGGGAACACAGTATGAGGCTTTCCTGAACGCTGACTACCAATTGTAGGAAGGTATTATTAAATTGTTGTAGATAAGTTTCTTGAATTAAACAAACAGTGTTCACATCCAGCAATCTGTTGGATAAGTTTTGCTCCTCTGATTCTAACAGGTTCTTTAAGTGATTTATTCATCTGTAAATCATCCTAACTTATTAATTGTTTTTTCATCTAAATTTACTTCGATTGATCATTGGATTTTGTCTAGATGGTTAAGCCCTTACTCACTTCTGCCCTACAATTTATTTTATGCCATATTCAGTCCTTTAGATGTTCTAAACTAAATTTAAGCATTTGGTATTGTAGACATATCTAAATAGGAAGAAATATAGTTAAAATAAATAAATATTGAATAAGAAAGGAGAGAGATCCAGTAATGCAAACTTGCTAGCAAATCTAGCTATGAAGTGGTTTCACCACCATATATCATGCTCTTGAGCATAGAAAGAGCAATGGGTATAATACTCACTAATGCAATTTGAAGGTTTTCTGAGGTGCTCATCCTGATGATGATCTTCCCATTCATCTTGTTGCTCAGGCTGACATGAGCCACCACCTTCGAGTTTCTTCCAACAGAACTCTGAGTCTGAAAGTTTGCACCCAAAATCGAGTTATTCCGCATCCTCATCAGAGAGATCGCCAAGGTCGAAAGCCCTTGGCTAATGGGATACTCCTTGTCTTGCAAGCGAGCTTCCAAATTGATCCCGTAAGCGATATCACCTTGCGCTCGTACAGCACCAGTGGTTGCTCTTACACTCAACTGCTTCCCAATAGACAGTTGGTCTTCAAATTTTAATCCAGTGGTTATAGTTTCGCCCAAGAAGGTTACAGAAATCCCTCCTGTGGCCTTGTTCTTCTTTGAGGTCTTTCGTTTGGTCTCGCACTGCATGGTGTAAGCAAGTTGTTTTCCGAGCGCTTGAATGTTGAGACCTGTAAGAGTCGAACCGACTTCTCCATGCTTAGCTGCAATGCAGGAATCAACATGGATGCTGAATTCCCTTTTGTCCTTGGTCACTTGAGCAGATAACACAGCTGGAAAACGGCCAGCGAAAGCAAGGTTCTCCTCGAGGTTTAACCCGTCAAAACCATAATCATGGTCCCAACCATGTGCATCCAATACTGGCCGAACCTGAAGATGGGAAGTTGGCTCTAGAAAACGGTATCGATATGTTGGGGCATCACAGTCGAACGAGGGTGGTAATACCATATCAGGCATAGGGATTGGTACAGTTGCTGGGGCATCATCATAGTAAAAGTCTTCAACCATCTCATCATCCCCAAAACCTTGTCGCCTTTTCTTGTTCTCTTTGAGTCTTTTGAGCTCATCTTTCCACTGTTTCTTCTGAAGAAGCTTCACCCGGTAATCGTACTCGTCATAGTAGGCTCTTTTTTGCTCCTTGGTGAGCTTGGCAATCTGCAATTTCCTCAAGGGCTTAAAAGGAGGAAGTTGATCATATTCATCTTCTTCTTCCTCCTCATCTGATAAGTCATCAGAATCAACATCAAAATTCTCATTGTCAACTCTTTGGTCAGTGGGCAGTTTTGGATGCTCTCTTGACTGTAACAATGAAGATAGCAAGAAAGGAAGCGGCGGGAACAGAGTTCGTCGGCCAAACAACTTTGCAGGAGAAGAACCCTGAAGCTTTAGCAGTGAATTGACTTCCGATATTATCTTTAAAGAAACACAAAGCAGCAACAATTGTGGCCTCCAAATTACACCATTGGGAAGCATCATGCCTTGGCCCTCATGATTCTCTACAAGAGCTACTGGATTCATTATGCGCATGTCTCCTGCCGCTATCCGAATGGACTGCTGGACGGCATGTGTCCGCTGACCGACAAACACCTCATAACTCAAGGGAGAACCCATAGATCCCTCAGGCGGCGCAGAACCAGCATGTGTGAGAACGATGATGGCATTGGACCAAACAGAGACACCCATAGTGCTCGTGATTGATTTTAGCAGAGGCAAATCATTCTGATCTCTGCCTGCAGTGTCCAAGCGATCCACATACAAAACAATTTCCGGAGGGGGGTTTCTCTTTGTCTTCTTCTTTATCGATGTCAGCATTCTCCTGCTTGATCCCTGGTCCATAGTAGAAGCTCTGAGACCTGGAGTGTCCACTACATGAATTTTAATGCCATTTACCATTCCACTGATTCCTTGGACAGAAGAGGTTGCTGGCTCAAATGCACTAGTTTGAGACATCTCCTCGCCGAAAATGGAATTAATGGTTGCGCTCTTACCCACCCCACTCTTCCCAAGCATAAGGATGTTGCATGACAAGTCTAGACTCTCTTTGCCATTGCCATTCTCTTCGAGCTGCAGTGCCTGCCTTTTTGCACTCTCAATATTACCACCACTGTGAATACCTTCAGCAAAGCTCAGCTGATAGAGAACTTGGATGACCAAAGGGTCTTCGGGCGAAACCCCCAACCTATGAACAAGACGGAGAAACATCACTTTCAGCCGCTCGATCTTCTCGTGCAACTTCTTCTGTTCTGCAGTCATGTTGTCATCAGGTACTTCAGAAGAGGGAAGAGGGTGGTTAGCTCGTGAGAGGTGCATAGGAGGTTTCAGAGCCTGGAATGAAGATCCTAACCCAGTTGGACGATCATGTGGGACACTCCTATAAGAGTCTAGAGAAGTGGCAACAATCCTTCCATCAGCAGTAGAGCCGCTCGCCGACTTCAAAAGCGCAACCAATGCCTCAACATCCATGATCTGATTTGGATCCTCCACATTGCTAACAGTATCTTCATCTGAATCTGAGACAATCTTACCATCTATGTGATCCTTTGAGCTATCAAGCATCTCTTTTATTGCCTCTGAGGCATTAACCCAATCATCTGGTACCGAACTTGGCGCTTGAGCTTCGCTATCCTTAGGCTCGTCTCCTTCGACCTCCTCCCTTTCAGATTCATTGGCAGTAGCAGATTGAGATTGCTCTGAGGCAGGCATGGAGTTATTATCATGGTGCACCTCAGGGGCATTGGCATCCAATTCAGGAACATCCACAATATCAGAACCTGCCTTAAATGCGATAACAGCTACCTTATCATCCACATCGCCCTTCTCGGGGGAGGCTTCTGTAATCTGACTGTCCATGGAGTGGATCTCTACTGGTTCCTTTTCTAGTGTATCAGCAGTAGGAACAGCTTGAATACTTGAACTGGAAATTTCTCCCGACTCAATGGGAAAATTCTCGCCTTTCTCATCCTCGATTTGCCTCTCTTCTTCTGTTCTTAGAAGAGTGTCATCCTGAGCTGGTTCTTTCTCCTCGACACCGTCCAAGTTGAAGTTTTCAGATGGTGAACCATATTCCACACTCGTTGCGTCATAAAGCTCGTCAAAATCTTCATATGACTCGTTGTCTTCGAACTCTTCGTCCTCCTCGACTAGCTCCGCATCAGATTCCCCGTCCCCAGAGGGCTTAGCTTTAGGCATCCAGGAATTGCTCGGCAAGCCAGCCCCTTTGGGCAACAGGAGGACCTCCGACGAGCCGACGCTCTCTTCGTCGGCGTCAGAGGCGGTGTCAAATTCCTCCTCCGATACCAGCAGCGGCTCGTTTTCGTCGGACGAAATGGGCGCCCGGATGCGGAGAGAGGCCGGAGAAAGCGGCTGCTTTGTAGCGGAAAGGGAGGCGGGGTTGAGCGACGAATCCATGAACGACGTAGCAAAAACCGTATTGCTTTGGATTCGAAGGAGAGGAGGATATGGATTTCGAAGAGGGAGGAGCGAGAGGAGAGCCACAGAACATAGCTCTGTGGCAGAGGAGGCAAGATAAGGTATGGGATTGGAAGGTTTCTAGGGTTTTGCTTTACGATGCTAATTCTTTAATATATTTTCTTCTCTTTTGAATGGATGGATAGGTTAAATTGCCTTTTCAATTTATCTGTTTTTTTAAAAAAATTATTGAAGAAAATTTATTATCATACATTTTTGTTTCATCCATCAATTTATTTAATTTAACGAAATAAAGTTTTTATTTTCCTTTTTTTCCTTTTTTTTCTTTCAAATGTTCTATTATTCGAAATTTAATTATTATATCAAATCAAGTATTTTCTCCCCCTGCGCCCAAAATTGCAGGTCTTCGTAGGTGACCCAATCTCTTCAAACTGGTCAATTTACAATGGGACAGATTGATCCTTTAGAAATCTACAACTCAACACAATTTAAAATAGAGTGCGGAGTAAATTGATCAATTCATAGATCTATTAAAAATAAAAAATATTAAAAAATTTAAATTTAGATTATAATTTAAACTCATCAAATTATTAAAAATTTTAAATTTAATTACAGTTTAAATGGATCTAATTCATCGGTCCATTAAATTTTTTATTTTAATTTTAAATTTTAAAAAATAAATAACGAATCAATCCAAACCCGCCATGGATCGATTCATGCGGATCACAAAACTAGATGGATCAATCCACTGAATTTATTTTAAAATAGATTGATAAAATTTTAATTTAATCCATTTAAACTATTTGAATATACAAATTAGAGCTGTCAATTTAGATTAGATCCGTCGAGTTCATTCACCCCATCAAACAATTTAGGTAGATTAAGTTGAAATTTTATAAATCTATTTTAAAATGGATTAAGGTGAATCGACTTATATAGATTAGTATGTGACAGACTAAAATTGACCTGTGGATTGAAAATTTTTAATTTTTTTTTAAATTTAAAATTAAAATAAAAAATTCAAAAAATTAATAATCTTAACTCGTTTAAATTACAATTCAAATTTAAATTTTCAAGTTGGCTCGTTTAAATAATAATTCAAATTTAAAAATTTTAATATTTTTCATTTTTTAAGAAATCCGTGGATTGACCCGCCGAATTCGCAATTCGTCTTCAATTGGATTGGATTGAAAACTTTTCAACTCACCAAATTGATGGATTAACCCGCTCCGCTCCGCCATGGATTGATTCATTTAATAGCTCCTAGTACAAACCAACCGGATTTGACAGCTCTAGTGCAATCCAACCGGATAGACCCAATCTAAATTCACGACTCTAATCTCTTCCCATCGCCGCCTCTCAATCCCTGCATCAACGACCCCCTTCAGGGCATCTCCCCTCCCAGGCCCGCAAGCAAGATTCAGCAACATACCATGAATCATCAATTTTATCTACAGTAAGTAGCTCAATATGAAATTATTATCTACTGTCTTAATTCTGATAGTGAAGTTTTTGGTTTTTCAAATACAAGAACTCTGTACCCTATTACAATAACCTATGATTGCTCTAGAGTCTCTAGTTGTCCTATTCCGATACTAAACACATGAGATCTTAGAGACATACATGTGGAAACTTCATCTTAGCTTTACCATCCAATATTGATTGAATCAATAGAAGACACGGAATGGCCAGTCAAAACTTGAAGAAATGATATAAATCAATTCCACCATCACAAAAAACCACTTGCAAAATTACTCTGCAAGGGGAGATTATCCATCTCCAGAAGGATCGTACTAATCTACTAAATCTAAACCAAAATAAAATACCTTAAGAAAGAATCGCCTTAATCTTACTCCTCTGGTCGTCAGTTAGAGAATTGGGAAACAAAACCTCAAATGTTACATGTAGGTCTCCTTTCTTTGTGCTCAAGTGCAGTGGCATCCCTTCGCCTCTGAACTTCCTCACCTCTTTAGGTTTCGTGATCCCCTGAGAAAACAAACCAGCAAATTGATAAAAGTACTTGAGAAAGGCCAGGGAGATTTGATGCTCACTGATTTGATCACCTTGGTGCCTATTTCGACATGTCGCTCATCGAGATGCTTAATGGTTTTCTCAAAACCTACAAGTGCTTGAAGCTGAAACAGGAAGACAATGTCTTTACTTATTACTGAACTGGAACGACAGGGCCAACTCTTGCAACATTAAAGCTAAGCCCTGAGTTGGAAAAATCAAACGAAGTGTAGCAGAAACTAATAACCAGTGAAATGGTGGTGGTGGCATGCAAGTCGTTCCCTTCCCGTCGGAACTGTTCGTGAGGTGCTGTTCGAATCCTGAACTGATCATTGCAGTATAGGTTCAGAGAATAACCTAATGTGTATGTTCTAAGGGCAAGTGCAATGAAATACCTTCAGATCTCCAGCTTCTCCATCAATCTTTGGTTCGCCATCCTCGTAGAATAGCACCTCCTAAGATCAGTTCAAAAAATTTTATAACTGAATTATCAAGTATCAGATACTTAGGCAAACCCAACTTCAGCCACTCCTAGTGTATTGATACAACTTTAAAAACTAATAAGAATTTCTTTGGCAACTTTTTTGGCAACCATGACAAATTTTAGCAACTTACTTGTCCATCTTGCATCCCTTTCTCAATATCTACGGTAACGAAGTAACCTTCACGCACATACTTCACATTTGAGCATTGCTCACAGACCTGAAAACAAAACAAAAAAAAGATAGAATCTTGATATATGAAACCAATTGTAACGTAGCAAAATCATTAATGCGTCATAGAAACTACTATGTCCAAGGATAAATTGAAGTATAGATACAAATTTGAAGCATTCAATCATCCATATGGAAATTTATTTACCTGTTCGGTCATCTGCTGAAACATTCCTGGAGCAATTTGCCTGTGGTATACTTCATTTCTGCAGTTACAGCGCCGCTTACCAGGAGCTGGCTTTATGACATTCTTTTCCCTCCATACCTGATAGACAACACAACATGGTAAATAGCAACGTATTATCAGAAAATCTGAATTGTTAGATATCTTCAAGCTGCTATTCTCCCTAAACAACTTATTTCTTGCTGAAAATAAAGATAATCACAAGTTGCCAAAACACAAACAGACTTATCCCAATAAATACCATGAATAGCCAGATTAGAGATTTCCAGAATTGTGTTTGAAAAATTTGGTGACAGCCATGCAATTAATTGATTACTAATCTTCAAAATCGTAAAATCATCCCAAAATTAGTCAAC
This sequence comes from Curcuma caesia, assembly GCA_037834155.1. Classification (NCBI taxonomy): domain Eukaryota; kingdom Viridiplantae; phylum Streptophyta; class Magnoliopsida; order Zingiberales; family Zingiberaceae; genus Curcuma; species Curcuma caesia. The sequence continues at coordinate 14,607 of JBBMKF010234426.1, forward strand.
CACATTACCTTCAAAGAGCCACCCATGTATAAATCTTCTAGCGTGCAATCCAAGTCGACAATTACATCGTCACCTTTTGGTATCACTTCTTCCTGTTCTTCCTGGTGGCCGCTATTTCCAAAAAATCTAAAAGGAAAAAATAAATGGCATGAGATGAACTGCTAAACCTGACTCATTCATTTCTAAATACAAATATTGCCATGATAATTATTTTTTAAAAAAACACTCAAAACAATAAACCTCAGTCTTCATAAAGAGATGATTCATATTTTAAACAGCAAACAGGTGCATGGGAAACCCAGATCAACAGGGAGAACACAATTAGCATGTGAAAACAGGCATTTCATTATATGGATTATGTGGCTAATTTAATAAGCAATAATAAGCAATTCAGAGAATTTCCTATTGGCAATATTAGACACAACACAAGTTGACTTGATGTAAAACAAAATTAATAAAGATAAATTCAAAAGTGAACAACATACACACATATATATAATGAATGGCACAAATTACCTTGTTTACAAAATAAATTAATTTTAAAAAACTTTTAAAACATTGTACAAAATTCGAATCACCAAAAGTTACTTCATTTCCATAAGCACGAAATGTGATTGACTACCATGAGAAATGGCCAAATGATAAACTTAAGGTTAAAAATTATCTTTACCAGAATTTTATATCAAGCTACCTGATGTGGTGGATAGGGAAACCTACACGTGGCAGAGGTCCAGTCAACAAAACCTAGTACCCAACACATTCTTGTACCTAAGTGTCAGTTGTGTTTTGACATAGTCCATTATCGCATTCTTAAAATGATATGCTCTTTTTCTTACATAAAATTCATACCTAGAATTCTCATCACGTCCTTAGCATCATCTTACAAACTGTTGCATCAACAAGAGATGAGCAGAAGTTACCGGATGATCTGAATCAAGTGCCTATTCTTGTTACTCACATTAGTCAAGAATCAGATTGTTTAAGGTGCACTATGTTGTTTCAAATTCACAAAGGTGGTGGACCAAAGTGTCTAGACATGAGTGCTAACACAATCCCAATTTAGATTCCATAAACTACGCATTCATGATACTGCTATCATACAAGGCTAAGTTAAGAATGAAATTCCTGAATGGGTCGAAGTGAACCGGATGAAAATAACGAAAAAAAAATCAATTGAAATATAAGGGTGATTGATCAACGTCATGAAATTGGATAGAGGTAAGGATACAATTTAATAGAAGAGCAGAAGGAAAGTAAAAGATAGATCAAAACTCAATAAGAGATCAGACTGATAGTCATGTGTTAGCACATGACAGAAAAGTATTTCATTTTAAGGCTCTTACTCGTTAAATATATCTTGGATGTTCATTCCTGAACCCCTTCCCCCACCAGCAGCATGCTGCTTGAGTCCCTCTTCTCCATACCGATCATAAATATTTTTCTTCTCCGTGTCCGACAACACTTCGTATGCTGCAACATCAAAAGACGAAACATGGGCTAAGCAAATAAGTTCGAGCAGAAGAAATTAAAACAGTTCGCAAATCCTACCATTGTTGATCTCTGCAAACTTTTTGTTGGCCTCCTCATTGCCCTGGTTCTTATCCGGATGGTATTTCAGAGCCAGCTTCCGGTAAGCCATCTTGATCTGCTCCTCGGAAGCGCCCTTGGGAACTTGCAACACGTCGTAATAGCTTTTCCTGAGGAAAGAAGACCCGGAGAAATTTTCACAAAGCCCCCAAAAGAGCATTTCAAACCAAAATGGACCGTAATCATACTCTCCGCGAGCGGAAAGAAGCTGAGACAAGAGGAAGACGAAGAGCAACAGCCTCCGCCGCGGAGGAGGCGCCATTGGAGCGACGATCTGCTCCCACCGCAGCAATCGAAGGCGTTGGATTTGAGAATCGAGATCTTCTCCAGTCCGCTGTTCTTCGATGTGAGCGCTCCTTTGTTTGTTTTTGTTAGATTTGTTATTTTGTTTATTTCACTGAATCAGTGGTTTTGATTTTTGAAGAGCGGTTTTAATGAAACGTGTGCGGGCCAGAAACGAGGGCCAATGAGAGAGCAGTGGTAAGGTGTCTTAGCCAATGGAAATAGGCGTGTTGTCCATGACATGGTACGAAATATACTCGCTCGTGAGATGTTCACTTTTTTGTTAATTTTAATTATACTTTTAATTCTTATTTTAAGAAATGATTATTTAAGCACGACAGAGATTCTAAATTAGTATTCAACTAGTATTTCACCCGTGCAATGCATGGGATATTTTTTTATATAATTAATAATTAAAATTAGTAAGTATGAGCGTTTGAATAAATAATTAAAATATAAATAAC
>JBBMKF010234637.1:0-16937 GCA_037834155.1 Curcuma caesia
GCAGCATTTGCGATAACATCAATTTCTGTCATGTGCAAAGCCTTCGGCCACCATGTCACAGCCGGTCCCGCATTCACTGTGATTTACTCCCCCTCATACTTGTGGGGCCGGGGTGGGGGGCCGCTAGGTTGGCGGTTCCAACCTTTTTACAGAAGAAAGAGAGAACTCATAACTCGAGAGTTCTAGGATTTGCATATTGATGTTGTTGAATTATAGTGTTACCTTTTTAAGTTTAGATAGATGTTTTTGGTTTCACTTCTTGTTTGCCGCAGTTTGTTTGTTAGGTGGAAAATGTTTTTAAAAATTAATTTGGAACAAAGAAAAGCCATTAAAACATTTTAATAACTTTAATTTTTAAAGTATTTCATTTTTGCATTGTATTTTTATTTTTTTTATCCTATATAATTTAAATATAAATAAAATAACTTTGATTGCATTGCACATGTAATAACAAGCATTGTAAGGATGTACTTAAAAAATTAAATTCTAAAATAAGACAATATTTTATTTTATTTTGTGTTTATAATTATGTTGATGAAATATATAATACAATCACCAAAAAGTAATCACGTTATATTGCGTTAGAAAACAAAGGAGGAAAAGAAACATAATTCTTTCAAATATATCTACATGTATATGAAAAATATTTTTTTACTAAAATTTAAACTTATTTGATAAGAGATCTTGATAAGGAATAAACCAATTTGACAAGAAAACTAAAAAAAATGAATAGATTATATTTTTAAAATGCATTGAATAATTGAATAAGTATTTATTATTTTGCCCTTCTAAACTTATGCTCAGATAAAATAATTTAATAGATTAAACATTTTATTTCTATTTTTTAATATTCTAAATTATACAAGATAAAATAAAAATAAATAAATAAATAAACCATGAAGCAAACTCGCACACATGTAAATACATTTTTTTTATGGACTAATTAGATAAGCTATTGAGTTCGTATAAAAAAGCAAAATACAAATAACATGGAATTTTAAGATCTTTTTTAATCATATCCAATTTTCTTAATACAAATCTACACAATTAAATGGCTTCCTTCCAGTGCATACAAATCGTCAAGGTAATTGAGTACCAGAACTACTTCCTATATAACTCATAAGGAAACTATTGCAAGAAGGGAGAAACTTTACGAATACATTACAATAACATGGGAAGATGGAAATACCTGAGAACCACAAGTGCAGGGACCATCCCGACTTGTTAAAAAGACTAAGTTAGCAAACAAACCCAATTAGCTTCCCCAGCTTATCGACTTATTTATATTTACTTCGTGAAGAAAATGACAATCGATAACAAGCAAGCATTGAGGCAACAATGAGAAGGCTGTAAACTTTTGAGATTAATGTTCATTCTTCACACGCGATTTTAGAATTCCGGGTTTAGGAGGAGAAGCTAACACTCTGGCCATAGAATTAGCCCTAGAAGATGGTGATGTCTGCTTCTGACTCGCACCCATCATGCTCGAGCCATCACCTCCATCAGAGCAAGGTGCTAGAGAACCATCATTTTTTTCTCGCGTGCACAATCCCATTGCTCTAACCACGTAGGAATCATCGTGTAGCTCAAACGGGGTACTGCAGTTTAAAGTTACAGCAAAATCAGTGAACGAGATAATAGTTGATGTGTGAATGATCTAATTTTGAAACGGGTTAAGGAGAACATTGGAGCGAGAGCTGCTCCGAACCATTTGATAATAATCGTCATTAATATGGCATTTTCTACTTAAGAACATCAAGAATATAAAAATGAAAAGTCAGTTTTTGATGAGAAAGCAGCTCATAAGATAATATATAACATTACCTGTTGAAGTCAAAATGTACAAGTTGCATATCTTCTGAAATTTCTACCTCGACTGTAGCATGTGGACGAGTCTGTTAATCATCATTTAAAAGAAAATATTAGCTTATCATGTGCCTAAATTGCATTAGCAATTCCAAGAATCTTTATACATTGGCGGATGTTGTCTCTAGTGAAAAGAAGAAGCATGCATGATCTTACGATACATCCTCCAGATGTTTTAGCATTTATGTTCCATAAACTACAAAAAATCACAAATGTGGTGTATTCTAGAAATGCTACAAAATATTAAGCCTTAATATTTGATGACTAACAAATTAGAAGGGTATACACATGGGTGAAACATGACGAATTCATATCAGCATCTTGAGGAAACCAAGTTGATTTGCTTGCATCTATTATATGTCAACGAACTGTAGTAGACTAGTATTTGTTCTCAAACATAAGCATCTCAAATCCACACTTCGATAATGAGCAATTGCCATTTAAACATTTACTCAAAAACAACTGGCCACTTACTTTGTCGTTACCAACAAAATCCTGAAATGTAACTGCAATAGCCATTAAACAAATTCAAACGCAGATGCACAAAAGAAGAATGCAACCTGGTACCTGAACCAAGATAAATGGTAAAGCAACACCACCAGATGGAAGATTTCCTGATCCATATAACTTGTCATTTCTTTGAACCAAGTTTTGGAGACCTACATACTGTAAAAAAAATGGAGAAATTGAATCATTACTAAGCACAAGAGATAACCAAGTTGCTACATAAGCTAACTTTATGGATTGTTCTGAATTCATCTTTAGAGAATGGGTAACTATTGTTTGGCCATAAGAGAGCATAATTCGAATTATCTTCTCACTATCGTTAAATCATGAAATAAGCTAGAGAGAGAACATACTCCAGACATTTTTAAAGCTAAAATAAATAAATAACAAGCATAACGTATTAACAGTGGAGATTTGGTTGGCATTGAGACATTTCAGATGGTTTTTAATATATGGTCTACTAAAATGACATGGTCATGATATCCCTTACCCCATAGGAACACTTTCAATTATTATTTGAGAATGGTATATTTTAGACAGTTTGTTTAGCCTTGTTAGCCTCTGGTATTGCTAATTTTAGATGACTTAAAATTTTTTGAATTATGCGGACTCCTCATAGTAATCAAATACTTGGTAAATGGAAATGAACACTGTAAAAGAAATTACTAGAGATAACAGGCGTGGCATGAGTAATATGTTTCTTCCAGTGAACAATAGAGGTGGCAATATAACTACCATATCAGATATATACAATTTCTTCAAACTAGAAGAGATGTCTTATTGGTAATCAATAAAGAAATTTGGCACTCAAACTGTCATACTTGATCATGCAACTCTTGCAAATATGCAGTTTTCTTATCAATTCTGCTCCTCAATCCAATTCGCTCTGCCTGTAACAGAATATGGAATTACAAATCAGTATTTTAAGCCATATTATAAGGCTATCCATGCTGAAAAGCTCAATAACATGATGCAAACAGTAGATTGAAGTATAAACAGGAGCAAACCTTTAATTCTTCGATATCATTTAGACTAGTTCGAGGTAAACCTTTCCAATGTATCTCCTTTTTATCTTTAGAGATAATATCCATAGCCATGAGAACATTTAGTGCATCATATACCCTTCGCCGTATGTTCTTCTCATCATATTGTTGCTGCTTCAGTAATAGATATTAGATAATGCATTTCCAAAGATCAAGCTATTCAAACAAAGTAAACAATACGTAAAATCTTAAATAGCTCAGACACTTTGTCAAGTACCTGATCTTGAGATCCTGGATTATTTTGGGGATTTGTAAATTCAGTGACAAGTTCATCCGCAACCTGAAATGAATTTAAGGAAAAGATGAGGCTTCGAGAAGCAAAGTCAAGCAAATACACCTCAAAGAAATAAAGCACTATAAACAGAGCTGGGATTTCATAACATCAAATAACTTATGATACTCAAATTCTTCAGCTAGCCACTCTGTACCTATGTTGAACATCCAACACTCCATGTTAGACATTAATACCCTCATCATTCATTTCTAAAAAAATTTAGAAGCAACTGTGTAGAGCATGGAAGTGATTAAAAACACAACAAAAACATTGTCATGTAATCAGATTCTAGGATCATTGAATGTATATGAGTTCGCAACACAGGCAGTAGCGAAAACAACTAAACCACACCAACCTGTTGTACCCAGAAAATGGCACCAAAGGATTTTTTTTGAGACATCCTTCTTGGGCAAAGCAGCTAAAACTAAACCTAAATTCTTTAAGCAGTAAAAGTTCAGTTGGCAAATTTACAACATGATTCATGGAGCCCAAAATCCAGCCCCAAACATTATAGCCCTCACTTGCGTAAGAATCTAGAATACTTAAATGTATGAGATGAGCATTACTAGTATCTGTTAACTGATAGGTACATTTATATAGTTTGGTGTCTTCAAGAAGAAAAGATCTAATGAAAGACAAATAATGCAAATTTTAATAATAAAATATTATTAATATTGCAAACAGAAGCAAAACAGGTAATTCACCAAGATAAAGCTAACCTCATTATAAGTGGTTCGCCCCTTGCTTTCGACTTTCTCACAAACTGAGCATATAGACATGACAAAAAAAAAAGAATAAGTGTGAATAATGTTTAAAAATGGAATAGTAAACTCAACAGTATCAGTGAAAACATACTGCTTTCAATTTTCATAACATCCAATATAGAAAACATCACAGCTAAGCTGGTCAAAACTTCTAATTGCTGCCTTTTCTTGATAACATGAATCTTGTAGAATGTGTGGATTGTAGAAAAATAAACATTGTCACTAGGTATGCAATTACCTTTCATACTGAATTGTCGAAGACCCCTGCCACTTTTATCACCTGAAACAGCCCGAGAACTCCTTTTTTTCTTTTTACCACTGCAAAATACACGCTTGGTCAATCTTAATAAAAGTTCCTCTGCATGATGAATTTTGATCTACTAATATTAAATAGAATACGGATTCACAAAAACCACAGCGCAATATCATTTCCGATTAGAACTATTCAGCAGTAACTAAGTAAATGGAGAATTTTTAATTTTTTGCAATGTGGGTGTAAGGAGTTATGTGATTTCAACTAATTCAGGAGAATGATCGTATATGGAATTTCATTAATGATGCATTCTTCTAAATTCTCATTTGTTCCCAACAAAACAGAAACCACATCATGCCCAATTATTCACGCCCACTAGCACCAATTTTTTTTCGTGCTCTGTCACTGCAAATTACTTTTTTGGATTACCAAATTGTTAACGGTTTCAAACAATTCACCTAAAAACACCCAACAAACCCCTCACCTCACGGCTCCTTCGGGCGTCCCCTCGTCGTCCCCGTGGATATCGAGGTGGTTCAGCCTGACCAAGGTATTCTCGCTGGCGGGAGTCGTTGCCACTATTTCACTCCTGCTGGAGGGCGAGCCGGCACTGCCACTAGTGGAGGCCGACTGGCAGCTAGAAAAGGCTGGCGTGCCGAGGGAGAAGAGGCCGCCACCGCCGCGAACGTGGGGCTTGGGGAAGCTAGTGGTGCTATTGCTTCCCTCGTCCATCTCCTCGACCGCCGAACGAGAACAAGATCGCGCGAGCGGATCGAGTGAGAGGGAGCAAACCCTAATGCAGAAGGAGCAAGGAGAAAGAGGGAAGCGAAAGAGGCGTGTTTGTCTCCTTGGTCGTGGGCGGGTCGAAGGTTGCTTACGAAAAAGCTGTGGGACAACGCTCATACGTGGCAAATTTTAAGTGGGTAAAAGAATCTGTACGACGTTTCGTTCTAGAAATTGATAACGAAATCGACGATTTTGATCTCGCCAAAATCTCTGATCAACGGATAGAATCACTGTGATGAAAGTCCCTTGGTATATGACGGTATGAATAAATACAGCGAACAGCTTTTGATGGGGCAAAATTACAGATTAAATCTAAAGATGCAAAAGAAGCTTTTAATATCTAAAAAAATCATATTACATAAATCATAATCAAATCGAGTTAGGTTTAGTTTACAGAATGCCATATAGTTACTAAACGTTAAACTCACAAGGGCCATCTTTGTTCTTTGTATGCAAAAGCCACTTGCTCATTCAATCAAATTCATATGCAATGTATTGGAAAGTAGATTGAAGATTTACAAAATATTGCATTTGCCACAGATGATGAAGACTTTAAATTCTGAAACATCAGCCACATGAACAAGAGAAACCAAACAGATTTTTTTTTTTTTTTTGCAAATAAAACTCATGGTTAAATCACAAGCAAAGATGAAGACAAGGAAACAAGCTAAAAACAAATCACTTGGCTTCTATCAATTCTTTGGTTTGCTTGTCCTCTGAATGCACAAAATCATTGCTTTGTTTCTTTAAAAGGTGATGAATCTTCCACGAATGCATCTAAGGATGACAAATCGAATATATCTGACCCATCTGCAAACAAGTTTTTGAAATATATAAATATAAATATCAAAAGAAAATTTTGAAGATCAAAAGTAAATGAATTTAGTTTCAGAGAAGCAAAAGAAAAAGTAAACTGTGTAATTGTTTACTGACTCACCGGAAGAAGATAGTCGAGGTGGTAACTCTCCTACTGTACCTGCCCGAATGGTTTGTGGGAGAATGCAGCTGCAACATGATCCTAAAACTTCCCAATCCCCACATCATTTAATGTCTCAATGTTTTGGACTAGATAATATGTTTTTGGATCAGGATACTAACCTAGTTTAGCGAGTCGATTCACCCAACCTGGAATCCGTTTCCCTGTTAGTTGCGTGCTTACTTCGTCCGTGAAATGGTTGCAGTTCTTGGCAATCAAATGGTAGGTATCCCCATAGTACTTCTCAGAAAGATCTTCCATAAATAAGCGAAATTCAGAACGAGACATATTAGTAGTGCCCAACCACACAGTTCGTTTGAATGAAAATCCAGGACAGCTTTTAGGCTCCACTTCAAACACCCCACTCATAGAAAACTCATGAGCTCCGAATCCATATTCTGTGCCATGAGCTTCAAGGAAAAATTAAGAAAAGAATTATGGATCTATAGGAGAGAAAACCATGAGAGCAAAATAGGCAGAATGAATTTTACAAGGGATTGAATTCATGATCTTAAAAAAAAAAATGAACAAATAATAAATGCACTTAGATTTGATGGAAAATTATGGTATATAAATCATCTTAATTTCTCAACTTGCAAATTCTGAAGCACTTTACTCATCCGCATTAATACATTTATCATGATCATCCAGTATTAGTAACATAGATTTGCATAGAGCTAAATAAAGGCATAAGTGCTCTGTAGCCGGCTCTGAATAGTTGGGAAAAAAAAGTGGCTTGAAGTTGATGATGATGACAATACTGAAATCGTTACCCACCTATTGTTGAAAGAATATACTCTCACTTTTTTATGCGTTAATTTTCATCAAGGTGATATATACTACTAACAAGTTGAAGGGATTCAATTTTTTAAAGAAAATCAAAACTGAGAAAAGTAATTTAAAGAAAAGATATGGGATGTCTAGTAAACAAGTAAAATGTTTATGAAATGGGTAAGAAGTCAATTTTGTTAAACTCAGGTGGGTAGAATGCTACAAAGTATTTCCATATGCCAATATAAAGATGGACAATCTTTCATCAGAGGAAATCATAGTTTTCTTAGATCAAAAACGCAGTTATCAAGGAATCACCACAATGTTCGGCAAATGATCCTTAATTAACCAACATAAGCAATGAGATTAAGAACAATTATTAAAAGGGACATATATATATATACACACACACACATTCATTTTGACAAATTCATAATCACAGTAGACAACAACAAATCAACTGAAAAGGTTAGTATTTTCTAAATTGCTAACGGTTAGATATAATGCACATCTACTTTCTTTCAAAAAATAATACGGCAATGAAAGCGGAAAGCCTTGCAACATCCCATTAGTCCTTGGCTCATTCGGTGGTAGAACCTCAATAGGAAAAACAAGAATTAATTAGTAACATTTTAAGAAGTTTTTGAGCCTAAGATCTGTGAGTCTTTGATACATTATTTCAATATGCAGCAGGCATCATTATCATGATGAAATAAATTTACAGTGGTTGAACTATCTCAATAGGAAAAACGAAGAGCAAATTAGTTGAACCAGAAAGATTTATGAGTTTGTGATGCATTTTACCAAAATTCATCTAGAATCAACATTTGATGAAATTCATTAACAGTGGTTGACCTATCTCAATAAGAAAAAAGAAGAGCAAATTAGTTTTATTCTAAGAAGTTGCTGAACGTAAAAGGTTTGCGCGTTTGTGATGCATATTTTCCAACATTCATGAGGCATCATTATTTAATGAAACTCAACTGATTTAAATCCGTAGCATATCCAATTTGCAACAGATATGAAAGGGAAATTAATCAAAGTTTATACGAAGGAATACAGTGCCAAATTTTGGTTCCTCGTTGGAATGAAAATAGTAACGGATTGTATTGTATCAAATTTAAGCCATAAAAGACGCACCTTCAATCCCAGAATGGAAGATTCCTAGCCCAAAACAATACAGATAGTTATTCACCGGCGAGATATCGTAAATGTTCAAGTAGATATGCGTCTTGCCGCCGCCTCCATTGCCATCGACGTCCCCATCGATCAACGTCTTCGGGCAGGAAGATTTCGCGACGATCGAGGGCATGTTAAACGGGATCCGGCGAAACAAGAGCGAAAGAGCCCGGGCGACCTAATTCTTCATGCGCATTGCCGTAAACATAGATCGCACCGGGCCACCACCGGAGGCGGGAGACCGGGCCGGCGGGAACGCGTGGCGCTGTGGAGGTACCCCGCCGCCCGCTCCTTCGCCGATGGAAGGGAAGCAAAGAGACGAGGTGGAGGCTTTTGTTTAATTTTGGAGCGGAAAGCAGAAAGGAGAGGCGGAGGGCGAGGGAGGGGACGACCGGACGAGCCTAGGCTGGTTCCAGCGTCTCACCGCGACAGGAAACAAGCTTTTTAGCGATGCCGTCAGCACGAAGCTGACACGTGGTCCCTGCCTGAGGGATTTGAATTTTCCATTATCCATTTAATTAATTTATAGATAATTAAATTTTCTAAACTAGGACGGGAATGATGGACATCAATTGTATCTAATATTTTGAAGCTATAATTAAAAAAGAATTCAATCAATGATGAATTGTTGCCTCAACGCACAGCAAAAGATGTGCATGGACCTTGTTCCAGAGCATCGAGTTCGAGCTCCCAATCTTCTTCTTCTTCTCGGCCTTCATTTTGCAGCAGCAGCAGCATCTCCCCAAGCACACTGTATATGTTCTTCCACTCAGGGTGGAACTGATCACCTGAAACAAACTCCCAAACATAATTGGCAACCTCAATCACACTGCAACCAGCCTCTCTTTTCCCCCCAAATCTCCTCAATTCTCCCTTGATCCTTTCCACATCCCCCCACCTCTTCAATCGCGCATACAAATTCCTCATCATCACGTAGTTGCTTGTGTTCCATGGTTCGACCTCGTTCGCCTTCCTCAGAGCTCGCTCAGCCCTCTCGACGTCCCCATGGATCACACAAGCATTCAGCAATGAGCTTAGTATGATCCCGTTTGGAAGACATGGCATTTCGGACATCAACTTCTCCGCTTCCTCAAGGAACCCACTTCGCCCCAACAGGTCTACCATGCAACCATAGTGATCGATCCTTCGTTCGATATGAAGTGCCTCCATCTCGTCGAACCACCTCTTGGCTTCGTCCACGATCCCGCCGTGGTTGCAAGCAGACAACACGCCCATTGCTGTGACCTCATTCGGGTGGACTCCACGCCTACGCATTTCATTAAACAGGTTGAGTGCGTCCGTTGCTCGGCCGTTGAGAGCGAGACCGTAGATCATGGAGTTCCAGGCGGGCGGCTCAGTTCTTGGCATTTGGTCGAACACCCTACGTGCCTCGCCGATATCCCCGCATTTCGCGTACATGTCGATCAATGCAGTAGAAACAGTGATCGCCCGGTCTAGCCCGTTCCTTCGAGCATAGTTGTGGATCCATCTGCCAAGATCAATGGCGCCCAAATCGGTAACAGCGGGGAGGACACTGACGAGGGTTACTGCATCAGGCTGCGCAGGGCAGCAACCGCTCTGCAGCTCTCGGAATAATTTCATTGACCGCTGCGGCTGCCGATTCTGACAATAACCTCCGATCATCGTGTTCCAAGAGTGGAGGTTCCTCTCCGGCATTTCGTCGAATAGCGCACAAGCGGCGTCCATGTCGCCGAGCTTGCAGTATCCACAGATCAAGTTCGTCCAAGTGATCACATTTCTGTCAGGCGTTTCGTCGAACAGCCTTCTTGCAGAAACCATGTCACCTCGCTTGACGAAAACATCGATCATCGCGTTCACGGCGGCCGTGTCCTTATCCGGCATCAGCTGAAACAAATCGATGGCAGCGCCCACGTCGCCACTTCTCGCGTAGCCGACCGTCATCGAGGTCCACGACGGGAGACTCCTGTGAGGCATATCATCGAACACTTTCCGCGCGGAAGCCATGTCGCCGTGCTTCGCGTACATGTCGACCAAGGCGGTGGACGCGAAGGCGTTACCGCCAAATCCCATCTTGACGACGTGGGCGTGGATCTGGGGGCCTTCTCCGCGCTCCGGAGGGTCGCCTGGAAGCGAGGCGCAGGCTTTGAGGAGGGAGGGGAAGGTGTGGTCGTCAGGGAAGTTCGCGGGCGGCGCAGTGAGGAGGTCTCTGTAGAGGGCGATGGACTCCCGGAACCCGCGGTTTCGGGAGAGGGCGCGGAGGAAGGAGCTGCAGATGAAAGCGTCGCGTTCGGGGCAGGCGTCGAAGAGGCGGCGAGCGTGGCGGAGGAGGGACTCGGAGGCGATGGGGGAGGCGAGGGCGGCGAGGTCGGAGAAGGCGGTGATGAGGCGGGTGAGGAGGGATAGGTTGGCATGGATGGCGCCGCGGCGGAGGAGGGAAGCTTGTATTTGGAGGAGGGCGGCGGCGGGAAGGGAAGGGGTTCGCTGGAGAAGGTGGAAGCAGCGCTTCTCGTGGTGGGTCCACAGCTCGCCCTCACGACCGAATCCCATGCCCTAGTAGCGTCGCGATCACTATGTTTCCACAACTAAATCTATCCCTGGACGCTGTCAATGAAGCGAAGAACTGCAATATCCAGAGTCGCGACATGGTCAACTAATTGGCACACGTGTTAATCTTGGCTGCTCGTAAATAATATTTTAAATAGTAGAGTTTGATTTCGTTATTTTTAAATTAAGTTAGATTTTTTCGACATATATATTAAATGTTTCCTAAGTTTGGAGACACTCGACACGAAATACTTCACTCATAAGAAATCTCTCAAGACGTGAACTGCCCAAGAGACGTGCTCCTCTTTGCCGCGTCAAGACTTGTCAATGCATTAATATTAATATTGTCCTTCTCTTTTAATAAGAATGAGCCCACCAAATGAATACTCTCAACTGTTCTAGAGGGACGGATATAGAAATTAAAATTGAGAGCATGAACTTAAAGAGGTGAGTTGAATTTTGAAGGTAAAAAAGATGAATTGTAATTAGTTAAATAAAAAAAATAGACAGTCCAAAACAATCTTGTTTAAAATCCGTCTCTATACCCAAAGGAAATTGACCATTGATCGATCCAGGTCCATATGTGATAGAGGTTTCTAATCTTCCCATTGGATTCTCATTTGTCAGGGAGTTATGGGATTGAAAATTTCTTATCGATATATTTCTCAAAAAAATAGTGTTTTGTTAAATCTTGCGTTTTGATTTTTCTTGAGGAACAATTTCTAGAAGAGAACATTGTCAAACATCTCCATCTCTATTGTCCTCTTGTCGGTTTCAATCTTTTCTCCCATCACTGTCATGCTTCATTATGAGAGTTAGAAAAAACGAGCAGTTGAAAATAACAAAAGTCAACGGTTTTTTTTACAAATAACTATTTAATTTTACTATTTCTTAAATGATAAATAATAAGGAAGATTTCATAACTACTCTAATAATCGATTTAAAAATTAAATAAATAATAATAATAATAATAATGATTGAATAATAAATTAAAATATCTTTGATAACAAATTAAAACAGAACACCTCTTCTTAATTTTTACCCCTATCTAAATTCCCCTTTAGAAACTAAATCTCTTAAAAATAAAAATAAAAATAAAAATAAAATTATAATATAACTAATAAAAAATTTAAAAAATTAAACAATCATTTTAGCCAGATTGGTTAATTTTAAATTGATTTAGCCTGATTATTGTATTACATAAGCTTAAACAATATAAACATTCGAGTTGATTGAGTCAATCCAACTTGGACATTAAAATTAATGAATTGTTGGAACTCATTTAATTCGATTGCGATTAGGTTGCTGTAACCACATGGGCGTTGGGCGTTGTAGAAGACAAATACACACATTCAAGTCGCTAATTTATTACAACTAATTTATTTAACGGTTAATTAAATTTGATTTTTCAACTCTCAGCAGTTCACTAGCAATTGGGCGAAGAACCGCGGCGACAGCGGCGGCACGGCGAACAACCCGCCATTGCTCTCCTCCTCCACATCCCACACGCTGTTCCAGCTCGAAGGCGACAAGGGTCGGACGAGGAGGAGGTCGTCGACCGCCTCCGCATGCGCCGATCCCTCCTTCTTCACCTCCCTCGATTCCTCCGTCTCCATCGATCTTTTCCTTTTTCCCGCCGATGTCGGAGACGGAGGCCGCGTGGGAGGGAGGGGATCCGCCGGTTGTCCGGCGGAGCAGCCGATCTCGTTGGGGAAGTTCAGGATGGCCTTGCGGCCGCGCATCTGGAAGGCGGCGCGGTCGTACGCGCGGGCGGCATCCACGGCGGTGTCGAAGGTTCCGAGCCAGACGCGAGAGCCACGGCGACTAGGGTCCCGGATCTCCGCAGCGAACTTGCCCCACGGCCGCAGGCGGACGCCGCGGAACCGCCGGACGGAGGGAGCGCGATCCTCCTCCGCATAGGCGGCCCGGGAGGGGGGTACGGCGACGCTGAGGGAGGACCATGGATCGGGAGCGGCGAAGCTGATCATAGGGGCGGCCGGCGAGGGGAAGCGGAAGGATGCAGTGTCGAGGGAAGGCTCTTGAGGGAGGTCGGCGAGGAGGTGCTCGCGGATGAGATCGAGGGCCGCATCGCCACCGGAGCTCCCGCCGAGAAGTGAGTTCATACTAAAATTAGTAAAGTGCAGATTAAGAGGAACCGGAAAGGCACGAACTCAACGCAGAGAAGGCGTCTTTATGCGGTGGGTATTTATAGGGATAAAATGTTTTTTTTAATGGTGTGGGAAATTAGTGGGACACGACCTTGGTCGCGACTTAGCTCGCTCACTCAGAATATGAACCGGTCATCGAACTGTGGACTCAGCTCACTTTGCAAAATATGAAGCAGTCTTCGAAACAGATATTTGCCATTTGGTCTGTAACTGTACGGAATGAATAGGAAAAACAATATTATTTTTAACTAAAAAAATTATCATCAAAAAGAAAAAGAAAAAAAATTAATTTGTTCCCATCGGTTCAATCCATCCTAGCGGATACATCGACAATTTAATTAGTTTAATTTCAAAATTCGGTGCGAATCAATTCAATAGGAGATCTCTGCAACTTGATAACGAACACGGCATTCACATCGATAAAGTGATAAGAACGAAATTAAATAAGCAAAGCAGACGAGACGGGTGCTCAATGTACGTGTTCCTTTCCTGTCACAGTCGCTGCTCTTAAACTAAATGGATAAGATCCTTCTTTTTTTATTTTTTAAAATAATAAAAAAATAAATATTGATCAGCATCAACGGTACATTCGAACCTGTTTTAATTAACTTATTGATAATTTACGGGAGGAAATGACAAAGGTATTAACTAAAATATTCACAAATTTCCTCAATCGTAGATATGCAGATAGAGAAGTAAAATAAAAAATGACGAAAGAAGATTCCACGACAAAATCTAGCTGTACCAATTTAGATCGAAGCGTACGCATTGACCAGGGGTCAAAACCCAGTTCGAAAGATCTCAGCCGTTCAGATCCATCAAGATTGTAATTCAGCCGACACTCTAAGAATCTGGTTGAGCCATGTAAATAACAGAATATCACTGACGAAGAGAGCCGTGCACGTGCGATCGTGAGAGAATACTTTTTTAGTTTGTAAAATTTTGACATGAATTTAGAGTGTTGATAGATTTTTATAATATTATCCAGAGTGTCCTTATAATATTTTTTTATCTCATATAAAATATTTTCTCTATTTTTTTGTTTTTATATAATAACAATGTAAATCTTTGAACGAAATATAACACGTATAATATCAAAAACAAACGGCTGCTGATTCTGTGGGATTTAAAAGAAAGGTATTAGTTTTGACTTTTGATGCTTATTTCGTTTTGTTCAAAATTAAGGAATTTTGGTCAAAGTCAGAAAAGTTTGACTCTGACAACATCTTGATCGTTTCCGAGTAGTTTGACACTTGAAGACATTGGAGAATGTGTTTGACTTCCATCAACTTAAACGTGCGGCTGCATCACAACCGTCGATTCGAACCATTAAAATTACTTAAATGAAAAGTTCTGTAAAATCGTGTTTCATATTCAAATGTCGGCGTTAGCTATTTACAAATTAGATGATCTTAGAAAACTCCTGAGAGTTAAATTAATTAAAGTCAACACAATAATATAATTAATTAATTAAACATAATGTATGAGCTCCAATACAATTGACTGATCTATATTCCCATGATGGCCAAAACTAATAAATAGGTGTGCCATTCTTCCTCCATCTAAATTATTAACTTAAAAATACACCTTTTTTTATTTTAAAATTTTCAATCATGTTTTATGCATTTCTCTAAGGATTAACTTATCCTATAGTCTACCAATTACTTAATTAATTCAAGATATATATATATATATATAGCATAGCATACATCACCACTACTTAAGGATTTAAAAAATTATAACTTTTGTGGATCTTTGTGAAAACATTTGACTCTAACTTCGTCATCAACCTCCTTGCGAGTTAATCAAGAGAAACCATAAGAAAATTTTTTTTAAAGGAAACCACAAGGAAGGCAGAGAAAGGCCTCCACTTCATTTATTATTCTCCACTACAATTATTTTAAATACAAGGTAGGACTTGAATTTGATAAGACCTCCCATCAAAGCCCAATATTTAATTTACCAAACTTCGATCCACAATATTTTATTTCATTGTTTACTTAATTATTATTTTTTACATAATCTTTGCAACATTTCATGTGCTTGATTACGCAAACAACATGAATCATGGTCGGTTTAAAATCATAGATTAAAATTAACATTTGTTTAAATGTGGAATGTTTGGTTAGTTTAAATTGAATTCTAATCGAAGTATTTAACTACTTAAATAACATTGAGAAAAAGTCATTAATTCTTTACCTTAAAATATGAAGGCAATATAATAATTATCTTCACGTGCTAAAATAACAAGGAACCTTCAAAGAAGCACACGAGGCAAGGAGACCGAGAAAGCTTCGAATCGAACCCATCGCCTTCTTCCCCTTCCGCCGATATATAAACCTCCACTCCTTCCCTTTCCTCTCATCGGCCATCGCCATCGCCTCCAGCCGAATACCCTAACACTTAGCCATGTCCCGCAGCGACGACGCCGAGCTCGCCCTCCTCGCCTCCGTTCGGGGTCACCTCCTCGACGATCCCGCTCCCTTTCCGCTTCTGCCGGCCATCGATTGCTCCGGATCCGTGTCCCTTCCTTTCCGCCCCGACGACACCGACGACATGCTCGTCTTCGGTGCCCTCGCCGACGCCTTCCGCTTCGGATGGACCCCCTCGCCCTCATCCCCCGCCGCCCTCGATCCGGCCGCACTGCCGACGATGTCGTCCGTCTCCAGGGGACGGCACTACCGCGGGGTGAGGCGGCGGCCCTGGGGGAAGTTCGCCGCCGAGATCCGCGACCCGGCGCGCAACGGAGCGCGGGTGTGGCTGGGGACGTTCGAGACGGCGGAGGACGCCGGACTCGCTTACGACCGCGCCGCCTACCGGATCCGCGGCGCAAGGGCTCTGCTCAACTTTCCTCACCTCATCGGCTCGGCTGATGATTCGCCTTCCTGGTCTTCTTCCTCTAGTTCTTCCTCAGAAAAACCCTCGCCCAAGCGGAGGAAGAGAGCGACGGCATCTGCTCCGGTTGCTTTGTCCGCTGATCAGGCGGAGATCTTCCCGGAGGCCAAGCAATCGGGTAATGCCAACCATCTCTTGGTAAGCTGAGAGTTGATTTGGTGTTTCAAAATCGGAAATATGGTGAAATTTTAGCTGAATTGGTCGAGGGTTTGTTTGTGCGTGTTTTCAATTTGCTCAATTCTTCTCGAACAACACAATTATGGGCCAGGCAGCAGGCGTCGGCCTGTTCGCAGCCCATGCGATTGTTTCGAGTCCACCGGTCCGGTTTAAATTGCTAGGGGATGGTCATCGAGTTAAACGTTACTTAATTTATAAGATTGCGGCCCAGTTAAAACCCGGGCATTAGTCAAAGGAGATGACGCAGTAGCTTTGAAATGTTGCATGCCGATAGAAGAAATGAAGTGGCCGTCAACATCGAACGTTGAACGGCATCAACTAGATATTTATTATTCATGCACGGCCAGCACTACCACTGTGCCACTACCATCTCCCCTGATTGCGACGGCTGCAAGATAAACAATATCTTCCTCCGTAGCAAAAGAAAAGATAATAACGTTCAACAACGATTTCTTTAAATGAAAGAAATTTTATTATTTCTTTGAAGATTCAATCTTTATTTTCTTATAATAATTTACCACTTAAATATCAATTTAATTATATCGGCATAAATAACATCTTCCCTATTATATCGGCATGAACAACATCTTCCCTACCACCGCATCAAGTTGATTTTGATGCACAACCAACTAATTTAAATCATGCATTAAATTCATTGACTTTTTATCGCATTATAAGTCAAAACGATCTCATCTCCATTCACGGTACTACAAAGACATCCATGACCATGAGGCTCGATCACATTAGTTACA
>JBBMKF010234743.1:0-16937 GCA_037834155.1 Curcuma caesia
AAGGTTCTCCAAAACTATAAGAATCTGCAAGATATTATTGCTATCCTTGGAATGGATGAGCTCAGTGAAGATGATAAGTTGACTGTTGCTCGGGCTCGAAAGATCCAACGGTTCTTGAGCCAGCCTTTCCATGTTGCTGAAGTTTTCACTGGTGCACCTGGAAAATATGTTGAATTGAAAGAAAGCGTGAACAGTTTCCAGGTCAGTTTATTCTCAACTTATGGGTTAAAATTGTGATTTTATTATAATATTATTGTGATGAATATCTTACTGTGACTTCTGGTCTTTAGGCTTATGAGGGTGGGAGTTAGGGATGGTAATGTAATTTGATGCCTTGCTGCTGTCTTGTTTTGCCACGCTTTCCTAACACAACATTTGACGAAAGTACACACACTGTTTTAACTTTTCTCATTTGTTTAGGTTTCTCCACATGATCTTGTCCCACACAAACCTATTTGATTTTTTCGCTGGGTGAATGGGAAATTGAATCCTCGTTCTGCTACACCCTATTGCTGTCCATAGGCAGAGATATTAAAGTTCTAGTTATTATTCCATGCAAGTCTGCTGCATGATTTTTCTCACACCTTTGTTTTTCTCAAAACTCTTAGTGTTCTATGGTCAGATAATTGTTTATGTCGTTAATGTTCATGCTGTCTATTATTCGCAGGGTGTTTTGGATGGGAAGTACGACGACCTACCAGAGCAATCATTTTACATGGTTGGAGGCATTGAGGAAGTCATTGCAAAGGCTGAGAAGATTGCAAAGGAGTCTGCTGCATCATAGAAAATTCGTCCGTCTCAGTCATTCAATAATTTGAGAAATGGAACAGTGGCTTTGTTGAAATCGCCAGCTTCTTGACTTTGTTATCTTAGCTGGCCCAGTTTTCATTTTTCTTCCAGCATGACATAATGGTCTTGTGATCATTTTACCAATAAGCAGATGCAGGGATGGATTCCTTTGTATCGTTTCTAGCAACCTGCTTGTCAAACGGTATCTGATTGTGTGTTCTGGATTAGTGATGTCCAGTGGAATTTAGCTTTCACATGGTCTTGTTCTTTGTGGCGTCATTGTTTTTATTTACGAGTTGCACCGTCTTCAAAGGATCTATACTGTTGTTAACTTAATTTGAAGTACAAATAAATAACCTCAAATAGCTAATCAATAGTTTGTTTTGTAGTAGTTGTTGTAAGGTACACCGATGAGGATTTAAACAACTTAGATTTCTCTGAGAGTGTTTATTCACCCGAGAATTCATTACCCAATGAGCATTAATGTTTGATTGTGAATAGAGAGATAAAACATGATGGAACGGTGAGTGTGTATGAAAATTGGAATGTAGTGAAGGGATTACAAGAATGATTCATTTTGTTATTATTTTTTGTATGGTTGCGTTAATAGGATGCGACAACTCTTTGATTTGTGAGGTTGATAGTCGAAAGGCAAACTGCTTGTGATGTGACGACTGCAAAAAGTCAAATGCTTTTTCCAATCCGAAGTTTTCAAAAGTTTAAAAAAAATGAGATGTTTAAAATAGCTAATAATTTATTTATTAATTAAGGTGTTCTTAATCATTTAAAATATGATAGTCGTATTAAATGTTTACTTGGAGATTTGTTTTAAACGCAATGAATAAGACTTCAAAATTGAGAGTTTAAAGTAGTAGAATAAAAAACGAAGTGTTGATAATCCTTCAATAATGTTGATTTAACACCATTTTTTAATTATACTAATGATTTTAAATCAAAGGGAGGTTTAACGAGGCAGAGTGTTTCATCGAACACCTTAAGCTAAAATATCGATGGAATGAAATGAGTGATTACTTCAAATGGTTATATGAGCTCAAGTTAATCTATTTAAATATTAAAATGAGATGATAAATGGAGTAATCTATTCTCATTTTTCATTCCACCTTATCAAACATAATGTCTCATTCACGACCAAAGTTACATGCTAAACTTAATCGAATAAGAGATCCAAAAACTCGAAAGGGTGTATTCCACTATATGATCATAATTTGCACTGCATCTTCTTTGACTTTGAAAGGGTGTATTCCACTATATGTACACAATTTGCACTGCATCTTCTTTGACTTGAAGAGAGTGACAACATCGACGACGACAAAACTAATAATCACAAACTCTAACTTCTATTAGGCACAATATCATGCTTCCTATGTCTCCTAATTATCTGGGATGATCTATCCCACCATTGAGCTATATTGGTTTATACTCTATAAGTTCACTGATACCCCTGTTCTTAATTTGTGCATGTAGGCAAACTCCTGGAACCTCCTGTATGAAGCCTAAACTAAGAATTTAGCACATCCAGCATTTTGCAATCTTTCAAATCCCTTGTGGCTTTCTCCATTATTACTCTCTGATTTCCTCGTGTCTCACTAGAGAAGATGCTAGTAGACGATAGCTACTGAACGCGGACAAGATATGGATGGGTTTGCATCACTTGCAAAGAGTGCAATTGCCCATTCTCCGTTTGAGGTACTGAGACAGAAGTTTCATTCATTTCCTGCATTTATAAGTAACAATGTTGTGTAAGCCTTCGACTCGAAGAAAGATTAGATATTCCACAAGTAAAATGTAGCAGTGTAAACACAAGAATTACCTGTAGTTGTCGCCTTTGGTAAAATGTGGTAATGGCTCTCAACATAATGTACAGAGGTAATACGATGCCGACAATCCTCAATAGCAACAGCTAAGTTTTTATCAAAGAGCAAATGTCAATATTAAGTATAGCGGAATGCTTTACGATGTTATGAGATTAGTAGAACCTTACTGTGAAAAGTGGGATCGAATACTGCTCAGTTCCACTTATCATAAAAGGGATAGAATGGCGTAGAATCAAAACGACCATGAACTAGAACCAAAAGCATTATGTTTATTAGAACCATTCTTGCTAAGCGGTTTAAGTTTTGCATATGTGAAGATGGAACTCACTGAAGCAGCAACAATGCGACAATACATAATGCTTCGATCGTGAGAAGTTGCATAGTCATTATAGTTGGGTCTGAGGTAAACACGACTAGTTTGAGTCATTGCTATATACTGATGACTCTGGATATCCTGTCTCGAAATTTCCCAGTTTCCCCTGAACATGTATGCTATGGCCAATCAAAAACCATTGGGAGACAAACACTTCAACCACTTTGATAAAAAAGAATCAGAAAGAGCACCTGAAATTCATAGGACTAGTCCCGTAAAGAAACAACTTTGGAGGAGCAGTATATCCTGGTTTAAATTGCTGAATCGAGTACATCAAAAGTAACAAGAGATGTCACGATATCGTTGTTAACCAATAATAAGATAAATAAGTAGGTGATACACTAACAAGTACCTGCAGACATATCTCACAATTGGTGTCACCCTTCTCATTACACCACTTTTGCACACACTTGCGGTGAGCATACTGCAGAAGCTCAAGAAGGAATTGAAGGAGATAAATTAAGAGAACCACAGAAAAGGCTTGCATTAAGGAACATACACGATAACAAGTCACATAGTTTGCGTTAAGGGACAAGATCTGTAAAAGGCTTCATTCAGATATTCTCCATCTCACAAATAACTAAGTGAATTGACAATGGCAAGAAGCTTTACCTTTAAGCTTCCGCAGCAGGAGCAAGGGATCTCCATGTTAGTATCCTCATCCTCGTCTTGGCAAATTCGACATTCGACCAATTTACCAGTGGACATAACGATTTTCTTTTTCAGAGTTGAGTCGACTTCATCCACAACTGACAATGAAGCAATTTTTGTGTTTGACCCTTGGTTTATACTCTCAATAGCAGCTCCAAGGGTTGACTCCGTTAGCAATCGGTCCACCAGAATCATAAAATGGTCCCCCATCACTTCACAGGTCAAACAGAAAGAATAACAAAATTTAGATTTCAAAGGAAATTCGACTTCAAAATATTTTAAGGTAAAATTCAACAGATAAACTTTTGCTTAAAACCAAATATTTTTTTCGTTCAATTCAAATCTTTCTCTACAGATAGTAGGAAAGGAGAACTAAACTCATTCAGGAGAAAGTATTTAACTTCGATAAGAAATTACTAGCGGAAAATATACAAAAAGGGGGAATTGAATACAACATTTTAAGCATCCAGAAAGAAAGGGAAACGCAGATGTCGACGATTTCTAACTAACAGCAAGAGCAGTCGAGAAATTTCTACAATCTGGAAAATTTAAGAACCCTAGCTAGACTCAGACATGGAAAATTTTTCAGAAAGGCGGCGCCTTTGTCAAAAACAGAAAAAGAAAAGCAAAGAGAAAGAGGATCCAACAAGAATTTAGATGTATAGTTAGGCACCAAATACACATGGTGGGAGAGAGAAGAATAACGCAATCGAAGGAAGCAGCGCTCACCATCAAAGAGCAGCAAGACAAAAGGTGGAAGCTTTTCTTCAAGGTCTTGCCTTTCACCTCAGGAGAACATCCAAAAGCCAAACAGGAGACGAGGAAAAGGAACAAATGGAGTATGGATAGTTTGGAGTGGCGGAAGATACGGAACTGGAGGGAGAGAAGGGGGCGCAGGGAGAGGGGGTTTAAGAAGCAAGCATTAAATCGAGATGTTGCTATCCCAGCCGCTTCTTTCTTTGATTATGAACTATCTCAAAGCTTTCTAAGCCTATTTGCCTACCATGAGCCATCCTTTCTACAGTATGCTTGATTTTTCTACTACTTTGTATTATAGTTGAAAAATAATGTTGATGATCAAGTGTCCAATCAACACAACATTAGCATTAGGATAAAAATCTAAAATCTAGTTGGACAAAATCAACAAGGTTGATTATATTGCTGGCCAACTTAAAAAACTAAATGTGGATCACATTGTTGACCATCAAAAAAGATTAAGATTATTATGGCATCATTAACCAATACGCAACTGAATTTGCAGTCATTTCCCAAGCTCATCAAAACAGATGAGCAGTGTGATGATGGCAGAACAAGTTTTTAAATATGGCTGATTAATTGTAGACTCAGACAATCAGAAAATCTAGTTATGATTTCAGTTTAGTTTGGTTTTGGTTGCGTTGGCTACCTTCCCCAGTCCACTCTATCTTTTGGGTAGCTTGCAACATGACGCAAATCACATATTAAACAATGCAGAGGCTCTAATGGCAGCAGGCCAAGTGGAAATTTGGATGATGATATCAAACTTTGTGGTTGACCAACTTGCCACCTCTCTGTCTCCACTCCATGACTCATCCCAGTTTGTCTCTAATGGATTAATTAGGGTTCAGAGTGGAGGGTGGGTCACCATGAGATGGTGCCCCAATCCAAAGGCTTTGGGATGTGGAAACCTTCTTGAGGATGAAACATTGAAGTGGACATCATCGAGCTCATCTTATCTAGTTTTGTGTAAGCTGATCAGGCCAAGTTTATCCAATCCAACAGGATTTCATGTGGTCATTGTCAACACAGTGAGAAGCAAAGAGCAAGTTGGAAACATAAATGTTGTGTTGGCTTTCTTAAGCAACAGGATTGCATCATTGCATATTATCTTTTAACTTGAATTTCTTTTCTTTTCCTTTCAAATTTTGACTTGTTTTCAGGCAAAACAAAGATGTCACTCATTCTCCATTTGTCGTTTGGTGTAATTACAGTAGCAACATGGGGAATCAAAATGAATCAGTGTGAGAGGAGGGGGAGGACCTGTCATTGAGTTGAGGTTGATGGGACCAAGAATGACCAAACTTGTTATCTTTGTGGATTGCTATGGATCCCAGATATTGCCTCTCGTCCAGGAAGTCATTCAATTAACCGTAAGTGATACATCAATCATTCCTTCTGCAACACTGTCCATTTTTCAGTCATCAAAAGCCCTGAGTTTCACAATGTTTTCTACGATTCATTCTGCTGCAGTTAACGAATGGTGGGGAATTGGTTCCATGGGCATGCTCATGATAATGACTAGGGCCTTCAACCTTATCTCGGATCCTTATCCTTCCTCCTTATTCTAAATATAAATTTAAAAATTATAATAAGTTTAATCAGAATTACTAAATAGCTATAATTAATTTAAAATAATAATAAAAAAGATAAGGGATCTGCAGTCATAGTCGGCAAAGGTTTGACATCTAAACTGAAATCCATGAGAGCAAAGTTGTTGGATATGAAATTTTGTAGTCTTAAAGCATGCAATGAAAAATAGTATTAATTTGTTCCAAGTTCAACATAAACAAATTAAGTTAGTCTCGTTGTTCAAATACTCCATAATCATTCTGCTGTAACTCATGATACATATCAAAGAAGAAAAAAAAAACTTAAAGCTAAAATTCAGAATGGAATTCTGTGAAAGGAACATCCAACTGCAGTTTTCAATCCAAGCGCGATCAGAAAAGAATACTGAACTGGTATCATCTTGCATAAAGAATGCAAGGATTGTTTCCATTGCTCCTCCTAAAGCTGAAACCCCAAACAACAGCAAACAAGAACTAAGAACTATGAATAATCCAAACAACAAAAAGGAAAAAATAACTACAACTACATTTTGCAGAACAAATTAAAGAAGTTTCAAAACAATTCCACAAATCAAGCTGGAAACATTCAGATAGAACAACACTTGGTGCTTAACACAGAAGTTCACAGCAAAATCATATGTATCCCTCATAGATAGTCTGACCACAAAAAATGCCAATTACCTGGCCGACCAGAAGAAGTTCTGGCTCCCATAGAAAAGAAATCTCCATTGAAGACGTTATTAGAGAAGAAAAGGTACTACAAGCGCCCCCAAGTTAATTGGCTAGAGAAATAGGATTAGACAATATATATTCAAATGGTCGTATGAATCTTAGATTGAATAATAAACTACTAAATATTTTAACCCGTTTCAAAGTTTGGAAAAAATAAATTGTAACGTTTTTGCATGTAAGAAAATTGTTTTTCTTAACTTTAGGATATATAGTCTGTTAAATATGTATATAAAATTTCATAAACTTTTACTTAATCGACCTATGATCAATGTTGATCAAGCTAGAGTTGATTTTAATTGAGTTTTGATATTTGATCATTATGTTTATTGATGAGAGTGAAACAACAAATAAAAAGAGAATTTGTTAGAGAGGAAGATTGTCGGTGCAATTAATTTTGAATCTAATTGATCAAAATTGATATGAATGTGGATGTTTGAGCAAAAAGTTAAGTAGTTAAGGTTGACCAAATAATTTGATAGTGGAAAAGCCTAAGTAGGCCACGATTAACCGAACACTTAGTAGTTGAAAGTCCAATAAAAAATTGGCAAGTGAAGAAGTCCCAATGAGCCACAGTTAATCAGACATTTGATAGTTAAAAGTCCAATAGAAAATTGGCAAAGGCAAAGTCTATGTGGGTTAAAGAGAACTAGACCCTTGATAAGAGTGAAGTTTAAGTCGGTCAAGGTTGATCAAACATTTGACAATGTCGAAGTCTTGGCAGGTCAAGGTTGACCGGATGTTAGACATGAGACGAGAAGTCCAAACAGGTTAAAAAGAATATGATGTTTAGCAATGATGAAATCTTGATAGGCTAATATTGGATGTTGGGCATGAGATGAGAAATCTTAGTATGTCAAGGTTGATTGGATACTAGGCGGGTAAAGTCCTAATAAGTTTAAGTCAATCGGATACTAAGCAAGGATGAGACCATAATAAGTTAGGGTTAACTGAAATTAATTGTACAAAGAAGTTACAAAGACATGAGGGTCCCTTGATATAAGAGAATTTGGTATGAATAATTTTTTTAGCATTGCAAATACTATTTTCAGTACTATAAATAGTGCATTAGTTGAGTGTGAACAATATTAGTTGAGTACTACAATGTTTCTATTATAGTAATAGTCGACTGATGACACTATATAGCAGCAAACAAAAAGTTTAAAACTCCATTGATTAATTCAAGTGATTGAGATCAGTCGATTGATGAACGGTAATAGTCTATTGATGACACTATAATAGCAAATAAAAAAGTTTAGAACTTGATTGATTTGGAATCAATCGATTGATAAATAGTAATAATCGATTATTAGTACTATTGAAGTGAATAAATTTTTTTTGAATCGACTGGAACACTCTACTGTTTGAGTATTGATCAACTGATAAATAGTAACAATAGATTATTCATAGATAAACTATTGAAGTGAATGAAAAATTTTTGAATCGACTGGAACACTCTACTATTTGAGTATCGATCAACTGATAAATAGTAACAATAGATTGTTCATAGATAAACTAGAGTTAGTAAGAGTCATTCTACAGGTGCAACGATCAAATTCAATAAAGTAATCGACTGATGGTGATGAATAGTTAATTGATAGGCGGAATCAACTCTGATCTAAAAGCTATAAAAGAAAGATTTTGAGAAGATTTTTTACAATTGGTTCTTGAGAGTTTTGGAGGAAGTGCTATTGCATTTTCAAACCTTAAGAGGCAAATCAAAGCTACAAATAACAATTAAAACAAAGCTTTTTGATGTAAATTATTCATTTTGGTTTCTTTTGATATCATTTATACACTTATTTTTTGTTTGTATTTGTTGGTAAAGAACATATATCGTAAGAGGTTTCTTCGCTTTCAGAAGGTTTTTGACAAAAAGAAGAATAGTAGACTATCACTAGGACTAGGCTGTGAAGTAGAAATCAATATTCCTAATCATGTAAAATCTTAATTTATTATGCATGTGTTTTATTTTATTTTATATTTTTATTTTCACTGCGTATTAATACGTTATAGATGAGCACGACAATCAAGAATGATAAAAGAATTGTGAATCACTATTCATCCCTATAGTGATACCATCATACCAAAATTAATTTTATAAGATCAATTATAAAATTTTAAAATAGACTATTGACATTTTATTATCTAGTTAATTGAGATAAAATCTAATCAATTGGCATATAGTCTAATTGATTAAATCATTTAATTGAGTAGAATAGTAAAACCAATTTAATTTTAGAATTTAAATGATATTGTGATAATTTTAAAGTTCTTGATGAGTTAATTATTTTGTGCCACTTAGAAACATAACATGTATGAACTTAATTTCATCACTTATAACATGTTATAATTTAATTTAAACACAAAATAACACCTAAGATTCGTTAATAAATGTTCCTGCCTGGGATCGCTTCAAGATGAATCACCGGACACCTGACTTTTATGTTGACGGAGAGTCGCTCGAAACCCACATGGGGTTGCACTAAGATGGTGGTCTTGTAGGGCTTCAAAGAGAAGAAAGATAGTTAGAATGGAGACCAGAAGTTGCCCTGGCTCAGCCACTCTGACGCTTAAGTCAGTTCATTGGTCGGAGATAAGGAAGAAGAATGAGAGAAATGGATGCGGAAAAAGGTGTGAGTGTATACGCGTGTGAGCATATTTGGGCCCGCAAAAGTGGCTTCCTCTTATATAAGATCATTGGAGCGAATACCACATTAGCAGTAAGGAAAATATTCCATCGTTGTAGAGGAGGGTTCCATCACCCATGCCTAGTACAGCAGAAGACCATGCTATATTAATAATATATTAGGTTACCTACTATTCTATGTACTATGTCATCCTATGTGTCGTTCAATTAGTTGTCAGGCAGGATGAGTGAGGGGTACCATGTTGATAGAGCGGAGCTACTTGAGCAGAAGTGTTGATTCGGTAAAATTGAATCGACTGGGGAATTAGCCTTCGTCAGGAAGATAGTATAGTTGGTTAGGCATGGAGCCAATTGGGTATGGAGCCAATCGCTAGGGAGCCAGTCGGGCATGGACCCAATCGAACATGGAGCCAATCGGGCATGGAACCAGTCGGGCATGGAGTCGGTCGAGCATGAACCCAGTCGGGAGTGGACTCCATCACGTATGGAGCCCGTTGAGCATGGAGCTAGTTGGGCATAGAGCCGATCAAGAGGTCCTTCTCCTTCTTTCGTTCGATGTGCTATTTTCATCTGGATTAGACCTTGACTTTCTTGATCAGGATATATCAACCCATAATATAAGTCTCATCTGCAAGTCTAGTTGAAGGAGACGTAAATCAGACTGACTAGACCATCCCCACAACATAATCTTGGGTCAAGAAATTTGCACGATAAATCAGCGAATCAAGCCTACGTGGAGGGTCGCGTCCAACTGAATGCGCCTTCGAGCAAAGCGAAGTGCACCTTCTCAATGCATTAATGGAGATATTGCGTCCAAGTGAGGCATCTGATGTGACAATAGAATCACCTTGATTGTCAAGATTTGGTGGGACGGTGAGCTCGATCAACAGCTAGGCATGCAACTTGCCTTTTCGCCTTACCGATTGAACGATTCAGCCGAGCGATACCTATGCATATATTAGGGCTGAGGGACAAACGCGGGTGCCCTGCATTACTTTCGTCATCTTCCCTCCCTTCTTCTCCTTCTTGCTTTACCTTCAGCATCTCCGACATTCTATCCATACCACGTTTCCGTTGCCGTCAGTGCATAAGTTCTTCTGTCCTTCCTCCTCCCTTTATAAACCTTAAACATGGACTCCATAGGATAAGTCAATTCCTAGTATGCCTCCATTAGGTCTACCATCACCCGCGAAGTTAGAGAGGAGATTAGGAACCTGTTCGAAGTGCCGGGGAGCCATAAGATCCGAATACCCAGGCCTGACTAACAACCCCACGCACCACCCCCCGACTTCACCACTTTCTTTTATAGTCAACCAGTTGGTGGCCTTCATTTTCCCATTCCCAAGTTCTTCTAAGATGTAGCCACCTACTTCCACATCCCCCTCCAATAGTTAGCTCCCAACTCTTTCCACCTACTGTGTAATGTAGCCTTAGTTTTCCAAGCCTATCAAATTCCATCGTGCCCTATCATCTTCCACTACTTCTACTCGAAGAGGATGGAATAGGTCATCTTTTACTTCACAGCGAGGTCGAGTTGTCATTTCTTAGACAAATACCTGACCTTCCATAACGGCTGGAAGTCTAGGTTTTTCTTTGTTAGGTCCCCGACTTCTCTAACTTTCCTGACTTAGTGGCAACTCGAGTTGCTGAATCCCCCACCCTTAGGCTCCTATAGGAAGGAGTCGGCCTACCTAAATGTGGTGGAGCTGCTGAAAGGTATGTGCCTCAATGTCAACTGACTAATTGGCAAGGAGGGCTTGCTCTACCGAGGGCGTCTAAGTCCAATCGATGCCGACTTGCCTCAGCCACTCGATAAGTTGTTTCCTTTAATTTACTTTTGTGATGACTTATTGAGACTTGGTTTTTTGGTGCAACGGGTGTACTGATAGATGCCTCGGTCAATAAATACCTAAAATAAGACCGAGTGGCGTTCGAAGCCCTTGTGACACCCATGGCATCATAGGAGGCTCCTAAGGAGATCAGGAACTTGAGCGAGGCACCATCAATCGTGGCTACCCCTATTCCAGTTGAAGAGTCAAGCACTGAAGAAAGACCGAATGAGGCTAAGCCGACAATCGCGTAGAAGACCAATGAGGCACCATTTGTACCCCCAACCTCGAAGCTGAAGAAGAGGGATCGACAATTGTCCTCCACTGCCCAAGAAGAGAAGGCCAAGAAAAGAGCTCAACCGACCTCTACCAAGCAAGCCAATAGTTTCAACTAAGTCAATTGCCAAAACAAACCTCCATCCCCAGTTGAGGTCCTGTCAGATAGTCCAAGTGAAAGCACCCTTGACCAAGGGCCTTTGGTTGAACCAACTGAACCAGCCGACCCAGAGTCAGAAGTTCTCGAGCAGTCCGCTCCCACAGAGTCTTGACCTGTTGGTCCTTCATGCTCAGGCACCACTAGCTCCCTTGTCAAGTTAGAACCGAGCACTAGTATGAAAGTTGTGAGAACAAAGAGGGCCAATATGCTAACACGCATCAGAGCCCTTACAGGCCCAAACACATTCAAGAATTCCAACATCTTAGAGCTCAGCCATTGGACCAACCACTCAATGTTGAAGGTATGTCCTCCATTTCGATCCATGACAAGTAGGTAGGTAAGTTAAATATTTAAGCTAACTTCTTTACCTTGTAGCTGTGGTCGGAGCACCTAAAAATCCACAACCGACTGCCCCATTTGTTCAAGCACTTCCAAGTGATGTAAGGTTGTTTGATCGAGTTGGAAGCCAAGGTGTCTCAACCAAACCTAGAGATTGAAGCGGTCCAAGACGAGTTGAGTCGGCGCTAGTAGGAGGTGGAGGTATATAGAGCTACATCTGAGTGCTGCCAAAAAGAATTGGAAGCTGCTAAGGAGAGGGTGGCCACCTTGGAATGGGAACTGGAGGAGAGCAAGGCCAAGGAACAAGAAATATTGCAAACCCAGATGGTTCCCCTGGAACAAGAGCTGGAGAGGCTAGTGTCCTAAGTCACGATACAAGGGGTCAAGCTACATGGACTGAAGTAGCAACTCGCCAAGAAAACCACCTGCCTATAGGAGGCCACTAAGGGCATCAACACCCTAAAAGAGCAAGCAATAGAGGCCATTGAAGGGCACGAGATGCTACAGGCTAAGTTGGAGATTGCTCGAGCCGAAGGGCAAGCCTATAGAAGAGGCGAGGAAGGGCACTGGGATGAATGTCAAAAGAGCTAGCTCAAGTCTAACGAATTCACTGACATGCTAGGGGCCAAGACTGTAAAAATGTTACAGCACGGATTAGAGGGCACCTTGAAACAAGTCTATAAGGTCAGGCTGCTCCCTCCGGACACTTCTTTAAATTTTTTAGACATAGATAGAGTGTGGGCAGAGTTGCCCGAGTTAGAGGAAACCAAAGAGTGAATGTAATTTTATCTTTTTTGCCTTAGGTGATTTTGTACTGCTCCTCGGGGCCTTTTCTTATCAATGAAATGCAACTGTCCTCTTCTAAACTTGTCATTTCTAAGGTTAGGAAAATTAGTGAATTCTGATCCATAATTATCTCAAGTAGGGAGAAATTAGACCTTGAGAAAGGTGATTGCCAATGAGCATCGCTGATCTGAGATTAGAGAAATATAGACTCAATCCCCAACTATGTTCGAGTCGGGAGAGATTGAATCCTGAGAAGAGCGATTGTTGATGGACGCCATTGATCTAAGAGTAAGGGAAATAGAGAGACTTGATCCGCGACTATGTCCGAGTTAGAAAAGTTCGGACCATGAGAAGAGTAATTATCAGTGGACACCACTAGTCTAAGACTAGGAAAAATAAAGAGATTCTATCCACAACTATACCCAAGTTGGAAGAGTTTGGATCCTGAAAAGGACGATTGCTTATAGACACCACTAGTCTAAGATCAGGGAAAATAGAGAGACTCGATATGCAATTATGTTGGAGTCAGGAGAGTTTGAACTCTAAGAAGGGCAATTGCCAATGGACGATGCTGGTCCAAGACCAAGAGAAATAGAAACATTTAATCCGTGACTATTTTCGAGTCAGGAGAGTTTGGACCCAGAGAAGGGCGATTGTCGATGGATGCCACTGGTCTGAGATCAGGGAAAATAGAGAGACTTGAGGAGATATGTAGCCTACAAGGAAGATATGCTTAATGAAATAGATAAAGGAGTACAAAAGGTAGGTGTACATAATGGAGCCAATCCCGCATGCCCGAAGAACTCCTGACGACTAAAATAGATAAAGAAGTACAAAAAGGTGGGTGTACATAATGGAGCCAATCCTGTGTGCCCGAAGAACTCCCGATAATTGTTATCAACTAGCTAGATTTGATAGGGCCTCAAGTGAGCGACATTCAAAGGCCGGTTAGCTCGTTGCCTTCAGGGTCTGCCAAGTAGTAGGCTCCCACACTCATCATTCGAATGACTCGGTAATGACCTTCTCATTGAGGTTTTAGCTTACCCTTGTCTCTGACAGGCTTGACCTTCTTCCAGATGAGATTGCCGACCTAGAAAGCTCAAGAGATGACTCTTTTGTTGTAGGTGTGACATATCTTTTGTTAGTAAGCTATCAGGCGTGCAACTATTTTGTCTCGGGTCTCACTAACCAGATCAAGCTCCAAGAGTCCCTGACTATTGTTGTCTTAATCCTACAAGCTTCTTTTGTCATATTTAGCCCCTATTTCGACAAGAACTACTACTTCACCCCCATACACTAGGTGGAATGGGGTCATGTTGGTGCTTTTAATAGGTAAGGTATAATAAAACAAAAGGATGCATGACAACTCCTTGACCCAGCTGCCTCACAAGTGGTCGAGCTTGGTCTTGAGCCCCGGACTATCTCTTGATTGACCACTTTAGCTTATCCATTACTTTGAGGGTAGGTCACCGAAGTGAAGGTTACTAAATGTCGAAGCCTTCGCACCATTCTTTGAGCTTCCAACCTTGAAATTGTTTACCATTATCGGAGACTAATTGGTGAGGTATATCATACCGGCAGATAATATTTTTTCAGAGAATTTTGAGTTTCACATCCTCTGTGATACTCAAAGGGTTTCAAAAAGATGTTTAAATAGGCATCCAAGAGAGACATGGTCGTGCCTCTTGGCACGATCGAGAAGTTCAGAGCGACATGGCCGTATCTCATGGCGCAGCTGCGAAGACCAAAATGAAATTTCTACTGACACGGCCGTGTTTCATGGAATGACATGGCCGTGTTTTTCAGAACGGCCAAAAAACTCGGGGCTAACTCTCCGCTAGCACGGTCGTGCTTGGTAGGCATGGCTAGAGAAGGTTAGTGTTCTGGGAAGGAGGCATGGTCGTGCCTGGTAGGCACGACCACACCAAGCAGGGGCTCTGTTTCTGAAGCATGACCCCGTCTTAGCTTGTGTTATTCTTCCTTAATTCCGCCTTGTTTCATACCGATTTCCATCCTATAAATGCAAAAGTATGAGAGTAGACTTTCGAACTAGGAAATAGAGAAAATGTGCCTAGTGCATGAATAAAGGATGCGATAAACATAAAGAATCAATATAAAAATGCATAAAGATGTGCAATAAAAGTAATAAAAATATATGCATATCCTACACACATCACACCCCCAAATTTAAACTTTTGCTTGTCCTTAAGTAAAACATGTCTCTAGATTCAAGTAAAACACATAGCAGCATCATAATTCATAGCACATCAATCCAATCCTATCAAACTGTAATAATGGTGAGCAATAATGATACTCAAAATCTTTAAAATAAGTCCTAAGAATAAGTTCTCCATGCTTAGTGCAAAAAGTGGCCTTGATCCATTCGGTATCAAAATCCTACTTAAAGTCAAGTTGTCATGCTACCGTGTTCCTAAATATTTCTGGCCTTAGACACTTACCTGCCACAGGCTAGGGTCATCCCTCTCAAAAGGTGCTTTGCACCGGTCTACACAAGGTCTCAAAGGAATATTCGGTATCAAGAGAAATATGATAGATATTTCCCCAGTAACTCTTACTGATCTCAAAGGGGTATCTAGTCTGTTTCCACTATTTTTTATCCTTTTTTTAGCAAAGTACTATGAACATAAGGAGATTCAGCCATTGCAGAATTATGCTTTTGGGATCTCAATTTTTCCAAATGAGCTTCCATGATCCAAGTTTATCTAATAACCAAAATATAGTTGAGAGATCACCTTAAAAACACTAGTACTACTCCGATCTCATGAATCATGACTAATTTCAGAATTAATCCACCTCCTAGATTAGGCAAAAGTATAAAGATCCTTAGACTAGGTCATGCCTCAACTTTCTTAAGATACGCTAGCTCACTTCCTATTGTGGTAGATAGGAAAGAACATAACACTTAGAATACTAGACATAAGCATCAAAACAATCATCTAGAAAAAATGTGCTAGCATTTTATAAAAGGACAAACTCCTAAGATGATATTAGTGATTATTGTTATACTATCTACCATGAATTACTAAAACAAAATTCAAAGCAAAGTTCAAAGTAAATTTCAAAGCAAATTGTAAAAAAAAAAATACAGTTTATTTACACTTTGTGCAATGCATGCTCCTCTCCTAGACTTAGTTTATTTATTGTCCTCCCCGATCTGGAGGAGGTGGGTACCTAGGAGGAAATCTAGGGAGTTGATGTAAGTTGCCTAAATATTCATGATATTGATATAGCGCGACAACCTGTTGGCATGTAAGATCCATGGATCTCCAAAATTTCTCCTCTCTGTTCCACTCCCTATATTGATGCCCCATGAAATTGTCCACTGAAGAATAGAACTCATCCGCCCTACTAAAATGATCCTGTATTTCTCTACAGTTCCTGATTCATAGTACTATACTCATCCAACTGGTATTGGTGAGCAGATTGTTCTTCATGGAGCGTGTCCAGAGAACTACGGAAAGCAGAAAAGTCAATAACTGAACATGACTCACCATATGCATAAGAATGTCTAGCAGGTTCATTTCTTGGGGAAGGAGGTTCATGATAGGAATACTCATGGTGGTATGATGGTTCTTGGGCATACTCTGAGACTGGTTGATGGATGAGAGTGGAATGACTAGGGACTGAAGAATGTAGAATCCAGTGTTCGGTCTTTCTAATGGTAGTCCTCGAGGGGTTGAGTAATGAAATGGAAACCCTGATGCTCTATTAAAAATGTATCCCCCCTCGACTTTGGAAATCATTTTCATTACTAAGCATGTTTCAATATCAATCTTGGTATTACCTAAAATGGGTTCTAAGTATGAGATGTCACAACCCAAGCTGACGGCGATGTTTGTTATAAGACTGCCCACTACTATAATCCCTATAGAAGATTTTGCTATTTTAGCCAGATGTTGAAGAAAATAGAATCCTGAATCGAATTCTACCTCATTGAGTATTGCCAAAATGCAATAAAGTTTTATTTTCCTCACCACACCATCACTCTCATCTTGTCCAAAGATGGTCTTGGTCATGTGATGTGCGTAGGATGTATCTATGTATTTTTGCTTTATTTGCACATCTTTCTGAGTTTATTGCTTAATTCTTGTGTATATTGCATCCCATATTCATGCATTTAGGCACATATCTTACATTTCCTAGTTCGGAGATCTGCTCGTGTTTTTATATGT
>JBBMKF010234850.1:3400-16935 GCA_037834155.1 Curcuma caesia
TGATGATCAGTAGATATCAGATCAAGGGGAAGAAGCTTCAAGCCTCTACCTCTGCTAAATCTCTTATTGGGAAAGGAATGAAACCTTTCACGCCTCAGCTTGGCGTTGAAGTTGATCCTGCATGGGAATCAGAAAACCAATAGAATATTTAAAAAACATAGAAACAAGAATAATGAAGGAACTTCAACAGTTCGATCGAGTAGCGAAGGATTGCTAACCTCTGTTACAAAGAAGGCATGAAACCCATAGGGCACCCTGTGTGGAAGTTCAACAACCGCCACTGGCTCCGCGGACATTGTCTTCGCATCTATTACATTGGCTGCTGATTTCCTTCGAGTGTGAAAAAAAGAAAAACAACAGAAACTTCAGTCAAGATGTTGTTTTACAAAGATAGTTCATTAAATAGATTGAGACGGTGTTAGGAAGTTCTTAAACAAAACAGACGATATTAGAAGCCCTGTTAGCTTTTAGGTCGATGTGTCACTAAATCAGTTTTAAGTGATGTGTGCTTGAAATAAAGAGGAAGACTGTACCCTGTGTTCTCATCATGAACGAAGAAGATTAAGTAGCCATCATCCTCTTCTGAAGTAATCCCAGATTGGCGTGGCACAAATATTGCCTCAGAACCGTATCGTCCCGGTCCGAGATCAAATATTCCTTTAATATTGCCTCCAACCTCAAGCTTCTTTTTACCAGCTTCTGGCTCCAGATGCAGATCAAATTTAATTATGCCCGTTACCTTTGCGATGCTGTCAAGTATAGTGCCATACACATACCGTTGTTTCCTGAAATGCAAAAAATTAGTAATAGACGAATTTGATTCAAGTATCCTAGTTCATTCTCAAATCAACCTTCGGACAGGATTCTGAAATTAAGGTAAATAAACCAAAAGCATTCAAGCAACTATTTCCAAGCAGCGAGTTCTCGGCTTCTTGCCTACTTGTATTTCCATCTTGTTAGCACAACATTTGTATTTTTTTAGCATTAGAGAAGCCTAGTAGCCAGTGATATTGTTGTTTACAAAGAAAGTTCCACTTCATTATTATTCCCATGTTGTTCATGGGATCCCTAAATCAGTGCGACCTTGCAAGATGCTGATTGACCAACCTTAATGTGAAAGTTCCAAGTAGAGCACTATTTCGAAGGAATCCTTCAGATCCATTTGTGAACTTGTGCAACATGCTCCTTGACACATCCCTCCCAATATCGAATCTCAAGATACAGTACTATTTTTGTATGAACTCTTCAGATCGCATATGTGAACTTGTACGAACACAGAAATAATTATCTAAGTTTTGGAATACATAATATCCCAAGTGATGTTGTGCCAGTGTGTGTGCTACCATCACATAAGCATAATCAAACCTTACTGAGCAATTCAAAGTTGAATATACAGCTTAATATTGTAAGGAAAGGAGAAAAAAAATACCTTCCAGTGTAGTTCTCGTTGATCCTTGGAAAATCAACTGCAGAGACAGACAGTCTCTTCTGTGATGCGGCACCATTTTTCATATTGAATCTCATCTCATACCTGACATTTAGAACAGTGTTTA
Source organism: Curcuma caesia (assembly GCA_037834155.1). Classification (NCBI taxonomy): domain Eukaryota; kingdom Viridiplantae; phylum Streptophyta; class Magnoliopsida; order Zingiberales; family Zingiberaceae; genus Curcuma; species Curcuma caesia. Next base: position 4,954 of record JBBMKF010234850.1, read on the forward strand.
AAATGGAGAAATAGGGCGATCAAGACAATATTTTCCAATATCTAACAGATACATACAGCTCATTTGTGAAATTCTCGAGACGATCTTTGACGGGTCCATTTACCTGGTCCAAATCAGGATTCTGAAGGCGGCAGGTTATTAAAACAACCTCATCACCTTCCTCCCAAGCATTTGCTGACCAAATGTATCCATGAAAACCATCAAATATGATGCTCATTTTGATTTAGAAACAAAAAAATGGCATGAGAATGGTCCTGTTTTGGTTGATTTCTAAGTCACGTTATATAACTGATGTTTTCTTCAATATTTTTGTTCTTACATAATCTAGATCTTGACCTTCATGATGATTAACATCTTCACAATGCAGGTAGAGAAATTTAGGATGCTCTGAATGACACAAATGCAAACTCTTTATTGCGGTTATTATATGATGTAACTCTTATTTCTGCAGTTGCTTTCGCATTATTTTTGAACTTCCAATCTCCTGAAAGTTGCCCTTCATTGCTCTCTACAGTTGCCTTACAAATTATCACAGAATATACTTATGTGTCTAAATGAGTAGATATGGTTTACGATTCGCGATAGAAGAAGAGCATCAAGAAAACAAAAGCATTTCACAAGTACCATCAGGAATTATGTAAAAAAACATGAAGGAAGATTGCAGCCAGATGTGTGTGCCACATGCGTGTGAAGCTCCATCAATACGAAAGAATTGGAGGACTATAAGAAGCTCACCATTGTGAAATATAAAGCAATTTGGAAGCTCAAACCATCGAATCAGTCGGTCATCCTTTGCATATCTAGGAAGTATACCGAAACAAGCTTTCTTTGTAGCATCAAAATTAAATATGAGTTTTCCCTTCACCATGTCCTGTAATCAATTTCATCCACAATATCAGGAATTATCAATAGCATTTCCTACATGCTTTCTCTCGGCATAAGAAGTTTATGTTACCATATTGTAGAACATTCATTTGCTAACTAATAGGTCAGATCATCTTATACCTTCGGTGAAAAGTACAAAGGCAGATCCATAAAGATAGCGTAATTTTCAGTGATAGCAAAATCATGCATCATAATGGCAGCGGGTATTGTTATTGGTACTGGATCAAGCATTTCACCATCTTTAGTAATGACTCGATAAGTAACATAGGGTGCTTTCTGTGAGTAGCCAAAGGTAAACATTTCACCTGCATGAAGGAGAAAAGTCTGTTAAGAAGCACTTTGTGTAATGCGATCGAAGATAACTTTCTTCAGCTGATATTTACCAGTGAATGGATCAACCTTCGGATGAGCAGTAAATGAATGTTTCAACTTCTTCTCATAATCCAACAAACCAAGGGTTTGAAGATCTCCATCTTCTAGGACTTTAACAACATCTAGAGTAAGCAGTGAGATTCTTCAGTACGGGGCTATTTGGTTACTCGTAAGTACCAGATCGATCAAAGTCAGCTACAATCTAAGAACCATGTAACCAAACAGGAAAATCTATGCATATGCATGTTGTTCTAACATTTATCAAAGTTACTAATTCTAGGGAAAGAAGCATGAGGTGTAATATCATACGATAGCCATCTTAGGAAAAAACCTAGGCGATACACGATTACTTACATGGCTTATCGGCTTCTGACAAAGCCAAAAGTTTCCCATGATGGTATATTAGAGCTGTATTAGCTGGAAGCAAGTCATGACATAAAGGTTAATCCTCTAGACTACAATCAATGTTAACCTCAATCAAGTAATTGGTGGGTACAATTACCTTGTCGACCAAAAAATGAATATCGTTTACATACAAAAAAACAAAAAAACAAAAAACCAGTACCTGTCCCCACGCCATATGAAACATCTAGTACTTTCAATTTTGCTCTAAGAACTTGCATTTGGACCATGAACAATCCAAACAGTCCTTTGAGATCCCCAACCTAATGACAACATAGTGAAAATATAAATTAGGAATTGAATGGGGTTCCAGATGTGGATGTGGCATGACGATATGTTTACAATGGAATCCATAAAATAGCATTGTAGCACACAGCCTAAATTAGTTATTACATAGCATGACATTAGCTTTTTCTACCTGAGCAAGCAAGACTAGATCTAAGGTAAAGATTTGAAGATGGTAAACTCATGATGAAAATAAAGAAGAAACAGGGACTGGGGAATGATTAGTCTTACTGGTGTATCTTGAAGCATAGAAAAAAAAATACCTTCATAAATTTTGCTCCACCAAAATGTTCTTCTTGCTTAAGACGTGACGTCTTGACGTAACGTGAAACATAAGTTGCTTTTCCATCTTTGATGCGCACACCATGAATCATTCTGCAAAGTCCCGTGAAGAATATGCATTATTGAAGAAACAACAACTTTAAAGGGTCAAGGATCAGACGGAATTTATCTAAAGAAAAATATAGTTTATCATCAATGAAACATGAACATTACTATGGAAACACCTATTTATGTAAGCATCTAACTCTTTATTACCATGCAAATGCATATTCCTATAAGCATCTGACTCTTTATTGTCAGTTATGTTTTAAGGATGAAGAAAAGTAGGTTAAACATAAGCAGGTGAAAAACACATTGGAGGCCTTGGCAGTGATGTCTTTGATGCAGAACTAAAAATACAAAAAATTTCTTCACTATGTAGCTTTCACAGATTTATATAGACAAGAGAGGCCTACAAATAGAAGGGTTTGATGACCTTTAATATGGTCTATCAATATTTATCGTAAACTATGAATGAAAAATCAAGACGATATAACATAAGTATGCTACTAAATGAACCAATGTGCGCAGACCACTGAGAGCATGTTGAGGGCCTTAGGAACCAATCAACTATCAGGTAAGAATATTAAGACTGTGATGCTAGGCCATCAGTGAAGCATACATCTAAAATAGACAATCCTATGATGCATCTAAATAGAACTCTTGATCCTATGACTTTTAAAGAATTAAAACTCTATGCTAAACTGTTCTTTTTTCCATTTGTCAAAATGCACTTTGAAACAGGATCATACACATAAATTGAAACCAAAAATATACAGACAGAGAAAGAAGTAAAGGTTGTATCTCTGAACATGTGTGATATGCTAGAACTGCCCAAGTCACATGAGTGCTGCTGAAGCAATATTGTGAAGTACAATAAGTTACACACACACTACAGAAGCTCACTCATGATAGTAAAACAGTTGAAATTTTCAGGGGAAAAATGTTATACGTACTTACAATGTTGGCATTGAGAACGAAACCTATTGATCAGATAAGATAGGTACTAGTGAGAGTAAGCTCAGTTCTTTTATTGCAAGGAATTACAATGCACTTGATTACTGCTGCCTAATTCAATATAATTTTCCATCTGCTCAAACATGTCAAATATTTACGGATGAATCATCTTTTCTATGAAATCAAAATAAAAAACTCAAACTATAGCCATATCATAAATCATCATTGTTCTATTATTTTCATGAGAAAAAGTAATCCTTGTCAATGAAACTTAGATATAATTTGCATGACATATCTACACAAGGACTAAAACACAATCGGGTATATCTGACTTGGCTCCATATAACAATATGATTAGTACATACCCATCGCCATCAAACCTGCACAAAGTAGAAGAAAATTAAATCAAATCATCAAAATGAGGAAAGTTTTAAGAAACTTCAGGAAGTATGCTGATACATGCCTTTCTCGCACTTACCAAAGTACCCATGCAGAGTGACAAGAGAAAGAAACATAAAGAGATATAACCAAATATAGTATTTAAAATTATAAAGGCTGATACCTAAAACAGAGATGCTTATAATCCACATCAATCATTCAAATGTTTCTGAATTTACAATTTATAGAAGCCCATGGATCAGGAAAAAAAAAAGAAGCAGATTAAGCAAATAATGAAGCTTGATTTAGCTAGTGATGTGCTTATCACCAGATACTGACTGGTGTTTAAAAGGGAGAACCAAGAATCTAAGATCTGCAGCCAAGACAATACAGTGTGTCAAGCTATCAAATGCATCTTCTGAATCATGGTCTACTCAACGAAGTAGTAGTCATGTTAAAAGTAAACTGAACAAAAAGCTGCTCTTGTCCAATTTAACAAGCAAAAGAGAGAATAAAACCTACAAAAGCCGTTCTAGACTAAGTACAATAAATAGGTGGCGTTCATATTCAATAACACGATCAAGGATGTAAGAAACAAAAACAACTTGGAAAATCAAAACGGTTAGCATTTGGCAGAAAGTACCAATGATAGCCAGCCACAGGAACAAACTTGGGATTAGGTCCTACCCTGACAAATTCCCCATTCAAACATCCCTGCCAACCAAGATATGAACAGGTTAGAATCTTCTCTAAGAAAAGCTAGTCTTGGAGAACTCAGATAGATTTTCAATTACCTGGAACTAACGAGGACACAGTTTCAGTTTATAAGAAAGCTCTAAAGATTGGAATCTACAATCCCTTTAATTAAAGACCCGGAGAATTGTTTTTTGGGTAAAAAAAATCTACCAAGGAATATTGTAACTCTGCCACAAATAAAGAAAAGATGGCACTTTGACTTGAAAAATCACCGTCCCCATTCAAAAAATCAACATAACTACGCCCGAATCGAGCATTTACGAACCCGTTCCCAAAATAACTGCCATCGAGATAGAGGTTTTTGGAAACGGACTCACCGGCAGGGATCCGTGGACGGGCAGGTCGCGGGCGGGCGGGGTCTCATCGCGGGCGGGAGCGAAGTTGCCGGAAAGGTAGTGAAGGGGAGCCTTAGAATCGTACATCAGGGCGACGAGGACCCGCTCGATTAGGTCAACCGTCTTCGACACCAACCCTTTCTTCGGCTTCGGGTTCACCGCCACGATGCCTCCGTTCTCCTTCTCCTTCTCCTTCTCAAGGATCAGCTTCTCGTCCACGGTTCCCATGGCGCCGTCCATCGACTTCGCTCCTCCTCCTCCTCCTCACTACTCGACGAACCGGCGACGGACAGCGCCTTGGGAGGGAGTGTGTGTGAGAGAGAGAGAGCGAGACGTCAGAAATTGGGAGGGAGTGGAAAGCAACGGCGGCCAGAAACTTCAGTGGATCACGACCACCGACGAGATGAGAGATTCACAAATGCACTCAATCCGTTTATAAATCGAAAAGATTAATTGTTTTTATAAAATTATTTTAGATTTCATCGTCTTCTTAGATTTAGTTATCGCGCGAAAACGAACTGTTTGTATAAAAAATTGCCACGCCCATAGATTTCATAATAAATTTGAAAAAAGTATTTTTGTGCCGATTGAAATGACTGAACTACCCTCCAATTTCGTCCAGCGGGACCCGATCAGCCCAGCAGTCCGCTTTCGACGCGTGCGCGCTCGCACTCGCTCTCGCGCGGGTCCCTCCGTCACGGAAGCTGATCGCGATTGGTTGTCGTCCAGAACCTACGTTTCTTCATCCACCCACTCTGGTCCCTTGTGGGCCCCATGCAAAGCTCGCCATTCACCGGACGGGTAAGAATCGTCCCGTAACAGAAACCAAAAAAAGCCAGAACCGATAGGTGAATTTATAATTTTATGATTTGTTTTTTTACCTAAACTGGTCAAGTCCGAGGAGAAGAAGTGTATCCAACGGGAAATGACTAATTTGACTTACTCAGGGTTCACTACCCTTCCAGTAAAACCGATAAGCTCGAGGACATAAACGTCATTTCACATGCTGCGAGCTTGGAAACTTCTGGAACACGAGCGATTGAAGGAGTTATTCATAAATCTTCCTCTCCGCGAAAATTCTTCACTCGTGTCTTGGCTTTGATTCGTCGCCCGTGATGGACCTACGCAGAAATCAATGGTCGGAGCAGGGCGATTCCTAGGGTTTGTTTGTTTGTTTGTTTTTTAATCTTTGGACGTGGGGAAAGCCAAGAGTTGAAGGGTTTACGCCTTGCTGAATCTGATTGGCCGTTGTTCAGAGCTGCTGCTATTCGATTGGAGGAGTCGTAGATCGCGGCGGCTTCTGCCGGTTCGCTTGGTTTTCTGTTTGTATATATTATGTGTGTGGCTTTTGTCTCTTTTATGGCTCGTGGATTACTAGATTGAGTTTCCGGAATTTGGCGCGATCTTTCTATTTTTGTTTTGTTTCATTGATTGCTTGTTCTTTTGACTCCGACTTCCTGCTGTTTGAGAATTTTGGGGGTTTTGTGGTCAGTGGAGTTGGATGCTACTATACTTCGTGTATTTGGTGTTCCTGATAGAATTAGATGTTTGTGTTCGAGTTGGTTTGGTTTGGCAGCCAAGATGAGATTTTTTTTGTTTTCCTGATCCTGCCTCTTAATAGTCTTTGTAGCTTGAGTCGTGATTTGATATTTTTCGCTGGAATATTCTTGCATTTTAATGGAGTTTGGTGCATGCCTGGGATACCTGAAAGCTTGGGGGTTTGGATGATCTTGCTAGAGTGGATTTTTCTGGTGTCCTTTTTTTTCCTTATATGGGATCTTTGGAGTCTCTTGCAGATATTTTTTAGTTAGTTCTTTGGATAGAGTAATTAAAATTTTCCTTTTAGTAATTCTCGTTGGATGAGTGATTCTTCCTAGTCTTGTGTGCTGTCCTGGGACACTGTTTAGCTAATTAACTTTACTTTCTTCTTAGAATTTGCAAGAAAAGTTTGATTTGAATGGTCAAACATAGTGGGATGGAATCACGTCCAAATGGTACAAATTCAATAGATCTGAGCAATAAAACTTCCCTTCCTGCCGTAGTCAGTGCACAGCCATGGTGGTATACTCCTCTTTTTGCTGCAGTACCTGCTTCTAAGCCAGCTTTGGCAGGAGATGTGGTAGCTGCCGTGCATAACATCAATGGAGTGGATGGCACAGGTGATGCAAATAAAGAGCAGATTAATTATTTACTAACCATTTATCTTACCTTTGTTGTGATATCTTTCTGAAGCAAGGGTGTTCTATGTGATACTATGATGTTTTATAAGTATTTCACCACCAGTATTTTCTGAGCTTGATCTTCTAAAAAAAATGGATTAACTGAGCTTGAACATTCATCCAGGAACAGTGTTTCACTTTGTTATGATGCTTGCCTAGTAGTGTTAGGATTTTATAGTAGCTCGTGTTGAATGTTTTGCATTGTGGTTTATGTTTCCTTTGCTTTTACAACCAAGATCCATTACCAAAAATTGGTACATCAGAGGGTAACACAATGAACCTAAAACCTGAAGTGCTTTTTTTCCCTTTGTGGAGGTGAATCATCCATTATCAGTTTAAAACAGGGGAAATTTTGATATATACTGGTGAGGTTTTTATTTTATATTGCAAAATTTAAGAGTTTTTCTTGTAGATCCTCGTCCTCAACTTTCAACTTATTTGGGATTGCACCATAGGGAATGCTTACACTTGAAAAGATAACTGTATATCTCCTTTGAAGATATTGTATTGGTGAAACTGTTGACTGCTGACCAGGTATCACTGCTTCAATGGAAGTATTCACAGATATGGCTGGTATTAGTGTTTAACCAAGATGCTGTAATAGATCTCACTGTTCTGCCTAGACATATAGTTTTCCTAGTGACACTGCTAAATCTTGCAGAACACCCAAAACCCTTACTAGATGGTAGACTAGTATCAATGACTAATTAATGGATGCACTAAAGTTTAAGCAGATTAGCTTCTTAAATCTTACAAAGTTATTTTATTGTCAGATGGGAATCTTGGAGATAAGGGCCAGAGTTTGCAGCCTACTTCTTCAGCTATGGCTCCTGTTATGCCTGAGATCATTGCACCTCAACTTGAACTTGGAAAATCCCTTGTGTGTTTTCCTTACTTATTTTACTTATTTTTTCTTATTGCTCTTGAATTGTTGCATTTACTTTGAATTGAAGCATCATTCACTTATCTGTGAATGGTTAGCTGATATTGGTTTTTGTATTAATCGTCATTGTCTTATTGCAATAATGAATAGATCTTCTGATGTGCTTTTACAGGCTTGTGCTACTTATCCATATAATGACCCTTATTTTGCTGGTCTAGTGGCTGCTTATGGAGCTCAATCCCTAGTAAGTTTGTAAGATAACTGAGTAATGACTAATGATGTTGGTTCACATGATAATGGTTATTGAATTTTTACTATTATTTTTCAATTAGCTGATGTTGGTTTAGAATACTTTTTTTGCCTTAGCCAATCTTGATACCTTTTTCAGGACCAAAGATTCTATTCATATTTCTTTCTTTTGAACTATTTGGGATTATCCTAAAATCATGAATATATATATATATAAGAAAAACAATGTGCAAAGCTAATTGAACATACAAAAAGAGCCTAATTACCCTTTATATATATATATAGAAGAAAAACAATGTGTGGAAGGGTAATTAGGCTCGTTTTGTTTGTTCTATTAGCTTTGCATATTGTTGTTAGCTTTGTTTCACGTTGAACCTACTTTTGTTTCACATTGAACCTTTTTTGTCCATTTTTTCCTTAGCTCATTATAGGCTCTTTTTGTATGTTCTATTAGTTTTGCATATTGTTGTCAGCTTTGTTTCACGTTGAACCTACTTTTGTTTCACATTGAACCTTTTTTGTCCATTTTTTCCTTAGCTCATTATATGTTCTTGTTTGGTTAACAAAAATAGATATCAGTATGTATCAATAGTTATTTAGATTACTATTTCTTTTGTTGACGCTTGGGTAATAACTTTTCCTTGTATAGTTGGACAGCATTGTGGATAAAAATGCCAAGTTTGTAACATTTCTTCTACTGCCCTACATTTAGAATTTAGTATACTCTTGATTGTTGATTGATAGTATTTTACAGGTTCATCCTCAAATTATTGGAATACCACACTCTCGCATGCCTTTACCTCTTGAAATGGCAGAGGAGCCAGTTTATGTTAATGCCAAGCAGTACCATGGAATTCTTAGGCGAAGACAATCTCGTGCAAAGGCTGAACTCGAGAAAAAAGCTACTAAAGCTAGAAAGGTACTAGTAAAGTTCTTGACTAAAGAAATTAGTTCTAACCTAATAGTAAGTTGATTGGACATTTATATTTATTCATCATTTCTAGTCTATTTTTAATATATTTTGTAGACTTTATTTTGTACCATAATGCTTCTCCTGCATGCCTAGCCATATTGCTAAGTCTTTCTAGCATAATTGTGAACTTCCATTCAAATATCTATGGCACATTCCAATCCACCAAGAATTCCTGAAAGACAGACAACACTTGAAAAGATAGACAACAACATTGCCTAATATTAAGCTAGGTTACTAACAGAATTGCTGAAACAAGGACAGGGCATAACTGAAATCTGTCCTAACTTAAAAACTGAGTATCTGCTGAGATCAAAACAAGAGCCAAAAAAAACTTTAGCGTTGCTTGCTCAGTGAATCTGAAATCGGCAGGCTCAATTAACATCTTCTGCGGTCTCAATTCCAATCCATGTTTCTAGCTGCTTGCTCCATTTTTAGGATGAGACATCCTGCAATAATTCTTCTCCTTCCATCGAGCCTTTTTGCCCAATTTGCACATGGGTATATCCAGTTTGAGTCAGATTGTCCAAATCCACACTTGTGTCATGCTACAAATGTAGATGTTTGTGCTGGTGAGATCTAAATAATATTGTTTTGTTCCTTTCAAACAGATATCTGAAAACCTTCTCCCAACTGGGTGCGAAGGATTTCCAGACCTGTTTAGGTTTGTGTACTGGATAACATGCCCAAACTTGAGGAAAGTATACTGTTTTGACACTGAATACCCCATCAGCAGTCCACCTTCGATCGATTTTATAATTACTACTATGCTGAACCTGAAACTGAGTCTGGCACAAACTACATTGAATTCTGTGATCTCATTCTGTGCAGTCCACCCATTTCATTTATCAGATCCTCAACCTGGTATACCATTGACCTTGAACTGTACTTTCTAAAAAGTAGAGGGAAATCAGCCTTCAAGATGGTTTCACCATGCCATCTATCCAGCCAATATTCCATCAGATCTTTTTCAAGATGCTGAAAAGGAGAGTTATATTATGCTTTTTTGAGATCATCTCATATGATTAATTCTACCAGTTGATAAACTCTTTTAAAACTCTTAATTTATTTTAGTGATATAGTTCTTGCTCTTCATAAAAGTGATGGTGAGTTATCTTTGTATCATACTCCTGGCATTAATCCTCTATTGATTTAAGGTTTATGCATAAAACAAAAACAAGCAAGTCCTGGCTATGTGAGATTGACCACATGATCTTCCTCTGTTAGTTCGTGCCAAACTTAATTTTTCTCCTAGAATTCATTATTTATTAGTGCTACATCATCTATTGCTGGCCTAGTTACATGCCCTTATCTAATACTTATGCGCTTGTTGAGACTATCTGTTTGCAAGGATACATTCTTTACTTGCTCAGTAGTGCTCTTATATGAACATAGATTCTGGTTCTGGTTGAGGTTTTTCAACTAAAAGAGGCTTCGGTAAGATTGTTTGATTTATATATGACCAGAGGAACCTTTGAGCTCTGCACTTGAGAAGTAGCTTTTAATTTATGTTATTTGTGAAAACTTCGAATGTTTATATTCTGCAACTCGATAAAATGCAAGGAAAATTGGCTTTAGAAACTGATTTTTGAATTGGCAGCCATATCTTCATGAGTCACGCCACTTACATGCGGTGAGGAGAGCCAGGGGCTGTGGAGGTCGTTTCCTGAACACAAAGAAGACCGATGAAGGAGCTGCTAAAACTGAGACACAGTCACCTCCAACTCGGTTAGATATATCTTCCAACTCCCTGACCTCTGATGGTTCTGGTGATACAAATCCACCAAGCAGCATCCAGGAAGCAACACCTGAATCTAAAATGACCACCAGCACAAAAGATATCTACCAAGAGAAGTCTGGATCCCAATTTTCATATCATCTCAAACCAGGTGAGAAAACTGAAGTTGAGGATTGCTTACGACAGCAGCACGTCGGCATCCTGATGAACCAACCTCCAAACTGGGCTGTCACCATTCAGTGAAAACCTCCATCAGATGGGTGCCTGTGCAGGAAGAATTGCACTGATAACTAAAGTGTGGTCTATGAAACTTGGTGTCGATCCATCGACATAGCAGCAGATAAATAGGAGTGCAATTGGAGGCAGGGGTCTCACTTGAAAGGGTATTGTTTATAATCTCGATACTCGAAGGCAATTCATTCTTGGCTCTCTCTCTGTGTTTCCATTTTCTTTCTGTCTTTCGTTTCTGTTGTGTGTAAGTGAAAAAAACAAAGACTAGTGAGTGCAACAACAACTCCGTTCCATGTCTTGGGTAACATAAAACTCATGTTAATCATCAAAGTCTAAGTTGGAAAACAATATGGTAGTGAATGTTCTTGTGCTTGTGTGCTATAATACGCCCTCTTCTTGTCAGAGTCGTTGAGCTTTAACGATAACATTCAACCCAGATATCTATAAGTATTTGAAACAAACATTTTAATAATAGACATCATATGTTATTAAAAGCATCATTAAATTTACATTTTAAAAAAGACTATACACGGGGCGTTTATCTGAGTCATTTACATCAGGCTAAATGGATTGTCTTGACAAATGTTAAATAACTCCCAATCTCCCTTTTGTTTAAGCAAAGAAAACTTTAAAACCACTTCTTTAAATTCTATAGCTCTTCAAAGTCAAAAACCACAAAGAGTTCCTTATCAGACTCTTCGATAGCGTCCAAGAGACTTCCCTTAACTCGGACGTTTTCCAAAAAGATGCATTTAAATTATTCTCTCATGACGTCAAAAGCATTTTTCAACCCCTGATTGCGACGAATTTAGGACTTTTCTTCTTAATGTGAACTTGAATAATGCTCAGTGTTGCAGTAAAAAGAAGAAAACTCCTACCCCGATGACCCCTTAAGGACAGTCCCATACGTCCAGCACTATATGGGGGTCAGTGAAGCAGTGAGATATTTTGTACACGTTGAAGATCGATCTCATAATCTATTATAATAATACCACAGGTAA
>JBBMKF010235172.1:0-16929 GCA_037834155.1 Curcuma caesia
GTCTTCCTCATCAGTTCGTTTGCTTTCTTGTTCTTTGTTTTTCCCATGAGTTATCCAGATACCTTGACAAAACTTGATATGGTATCAGAGCGCCTCGATTCCTAATACCTGTGCCTTTTCTTATTTAATCAGTTTTCTTCTCAGTTTTTCAAAATGTCTTTCAACAAAGGCCCACCTGTTTTGGATGGGAAAAATTATTTCTCATGGATTATCAAGATCGAGTCTTACATGCGTGCTCAGGATTTGTGGTATACAGTAGAAGAAGAAGACCTGCCGGTGCCCAGAGAAGATGCAACGGAGGATGGAAAACTTCGCTACAAAAATCACACCATCAACAAACACAAAGCTGTTTCCCTTTTGCATGATGCTCTAACTGAGAGTATGTTTACCAAAATTGCAAACTGCAACACACCAAAGAAGATATTTGATCGTTTGAAGGCCATTCATGAAGGTGGTGATCAGATTCGAAAAATTCAGATTCGAAATCGTATCTCAGATTTTGAAGCAAATCGAATGAGTTGCAAGGAGACTGTTCAAGATTACTATGACCGTACAATCGAGATAGTGAATGAGATTCGGGCTCTTGGTGGGGAATTACCTGAAGAAAAGGTTGTAGAAAAGGCGATTATGAGTCTCCCGAATAAATTTGAGGCAAAGTTGTGCGCCTTAGAAGAAACTGACAAACTGAAACAAATTACTTTTCTAGAACTTATTGGTGCTTTGCAGGCTTCTGAAAAACGAATGCAAATCAGACCCCCAGAGGTTGAGGATGTGCACCAGAAAACCGAAGTCTTATTGTCTGCAGAGAATCTCGATCTCAGTAATTTAGCAATCAGCAGAGGAGCATCAAATTTGCAGACTCCAAACCAGGGAGGTTATGTGCAACAAAATCTGCTGAAAAAAGGGGGAAATCGCAGAGAAATCTACGAACCTTGCCCCCACTGTAAGAAGACAAACCACCGAGCTCAATTCTGTTTCTACCATCCTGAAGCTATTTGCAAAGGTTGCGGGGAAACAGGGCATGTTGAAAGAGTCTGTATACACAAAAATCGGGCGAAAGAACAAGCAAACTTGGTGGAGCTTGCTTTGTTTGACGAAAAATACAACTTAGAAATAGCATTCTGCACTGAAGCCTCACCTGATTTTGTGGAAATAACATACTCTGTTGATGAAACTACTCCACAATCGATAAAAGGTTGGATTCTTGACAGTGGGTGTTCTCACCACATGTGTTGTGACAGATCGTTACTCTTCAATTTTAGAACTCAAGAAGGAAGAGCTGTGAGGTCAGCTACAGGGCACACCACTCCAGTGTTGGGTGTTGGCAGCATATACTTATCTAGAGGGAAGACACCCATGATCGTGGACGATGTCTACTATGCACCTGGTTTAACCCAAAATCTGCTGAGTTTTGGGCAAATCCTGAGGCAAAAAATAGAAGTCTTGGTTCGAGGACTTCACCTCTACATCACAGACCCAAGAAATCACTCAGTTCTTCATGCTGAGCTACAGCCAAATAATTTTTTTATCTTCAACACTCATCCGTTTCAACCTGAAATTTCAATGGTATTCTCTGCAGAATCTCAACTCTGGCACAGTCGTCTTGGTCACTATGGAATAAAAAATCTGAGATTATTACAAAAAAATGGGATGGCCAAGCATGTTCCAAACATTGAATTTGTGGAAAGTTGCTGCCCAACGTGTCAAAGAGGGAAGCAGACCAGGCTTCCATTCAAACAGAATTTTTCAAGAGCTAAGAACAAATTGGATTTGATTCATACTGACATCTGTGGTCCAATTAAAGATGAATCTTGGAGTGGAAGTAAGTATTTTATTATCTTTATTGATGATTTCACACGTTACTGTTGGATATATTTCATGAAGAACAAATCTGAGACATTCAATGTATTCAAAATGTTTAAAGCTGCTGCAGAAAGGCAAGCTGAAAGGAAGATAAAGGCATTGCGTTCTGATAATGGCGGCGAGTACATTTCCACCATGCTCCACAACTACTGCAAATTAGAAGGTATCACTCATCTTTACACTGCTCCATATACACCACAGCAAAATGGGGTTAGTGAACGGAAAAATAGGACGATTATTGAGATGACAAGGTGCTTGCTTTTTGAAAAAAATCTTTCCAAAAAATGTTGGGCTGAAGCAGCTGCCACTGCTGTGTATTTGTTAAATTCTTTACCTTCAAAGATGTTGGATGGAATAACAGCTTATGAAATGTGGCATGATGAAAAATTATCTTTGAATCACTTACGTGTTTATGGTAGTATTTGCCATGTGCATGTTCCTGATGAGAAAAGAACCAAATTAGATGAGAAGTCTAAGATTGGGATTCTTGTTGGTTACTGCTCTGGAATAAGGGGGTATCGAGTGTTTGATCCAGTTGAGAAAAGAATTATCATTAGTAGAGATATAGTTTTTGAGGAGGACAAAGAGTGGGATTGGACTGAAAATTGTATTAAAAATTCTAGTGTTATAGTTTCTGATGCTCTGTCTAAAACAGATCAAGAGGCGACAAAGGAGCAAACCACTCCCTCCTGGCCCATGATGAATGAACAGGTGATCACACCATCTGCTCCAGAAATTGTTCAAAATGAAGATCAAGCAGGAAATGGTGAACCTCCTGATCTTCACGATGCGGAATCAACACCAGGTATTCCTGGTGATATTGAAAATGAAATTTCTGATGGAAATTCTGATGGTGAAAATGTTTCAGCTACCCCAATAAAAACCCGAAGCCTGGCTGACATATATGCCCAGACTAATATTGCTCAATTAGATGCAGATCCATCCACTTTTTCTGAAGCAGCAAAGGATGAAAAATGGTGGCTTGCTATGGGAGAAGAATTAAACTCTATCGAGCAAAACAATACATGGGAACTTGTGGACAGACCAGTTGGAAAAAGTGTTGTAGGGGTCAAATGGATTTACAAAACCAAGAGAAATTCAGATGGGAGTATTAACAAGTTTAAAGCTAGACTTGTGGCAAAAGGGTACGCTCAAAAACAAGGAATCGACTACAATGAAGTGTTTGCACCAGTGGCCAGGTTGGACACAATCAAGATGATCTTAGCTTTGGCAGCAGCCCAGGATTGGGAGGTACATCATATGGACGTCAAGACGGCATTTTTGAATGGAGTGTTGGAGGAAGAAGTGTATATATACCAACCAGAAGGTTTTATAGTTGATGGACAAGAAAACAAAGTTTATCGCCTGAAGAAAGCCTTGTATGGCTTAAAACAAGCGCCACGCGCATGGAATGACTGCATTGATGGATATTTGACAGCAAGTGGTTTCACTCGAAGCTATGCCGATTACTCGCTGTATGTGAAAAGAAGTGAAAACCAGGTTTTGTTGGTCTCTGTTTATGTTGACGATTTGCTTATTACTGCCAGCAGCCCGTCTCTGATTACAGGTTTTAAAGATTCAGTCATGAAGGAGTTCCAGATGACAGATTTGGGTTTAATGACATATTTTTTGGGAATGGAAGTTCATCAAAAGAAGGGAGTTGGAATATTTGTAGGACAAACCAAGTATTGCATGGATCTACTGCATAAATACGGGATGAATGAAGCCAATCCAGTTGTTTGTCCTACTGACTACAAAGGAGCAATAACCCCTGTTACAGGAAATAAAAAACTTGATGCTGCTATTTATAGAGGTATTGTGGGAAGTCTGATATATTTGTCTCATACCAGACCTGATCTGAGTTTTCTGGTGAATCTTCTCTCACGCTACATGAGTCAACCAACCTCAGCGCATTTGGCAGCTGCTAAACGAGCCCTTAGGTATGTAAAAGGCACAATGGACTTGGGCCTGTTTTTTCCTGCAACAGGCAACAACGAAAGCTTCACAAGTTTAGAAGGTTACTCGGACAGTGACTATGCCGGGGCAGAGGATGCAAAAAGTACTTCTGGTTACATCTTTTACCTCAACAAAGCTCCTTTCTCCTGGAGCACAAAGAAACAAGATGTTGTGGCGCAATCAACGGCGGAAGCAGAATACATTGCGGCAGCTCTCGCTAGAAATCAATGTACATGGATTCGACAATTGCTATCAGACATTGGTTTCGCACCAGAAGCAGCAACTCCTTTGATGATTGACAACCAAGCTGCCATAGCAATTGCAAAGGATCCTACTCATTTTAGTCGAGCAAAACATATCAAAGTTCGTTATCATGCACTCCGTGAAGCCGTCAAGGACAAAGAAATTCAGCTCATACATGTCCCTACCGAAAATCAAAAGGCTGATATGCTGACAAAAGCACTTCGGAAAACCTTGTTTATTCATCATCGAGATAGGATTGGCCTCAAATCATTAAGGTTCCTGGATGCAGCCAAACATGGAGGATAGGGGGAGTGTTGGAATATCCACCTTGCTGGCTGCATGATTAACGTTTAGTCCACTTGCATTAATGTTGAAGAGTCTTTTTATGTTTGTTTTAAATTAGTTTGTCTATCTCGAGACTTAGGGAACTCGAAAGGTCATTCTGTAAGGTGGTTAAATAGGCTACCAGTTACTCTGTTTGGTATAGTGAGAACCTTGTTTTGTTTGAAGCTTGTCTTCCTCATCAGTTCGTTTGCTTTCTTGTTCTTTGTTTTTCCCATGAGTTATCCAGATACCTTGACAAAACTTGATAGGGCTTTCTCGGCCATGTACAGCTTCAGGTCGAACAGGTCAGTCTCAAGAGCAGCGGAGGCACATCTGACGGCCGGCAGGAGGCGGCGCGGGCGAGCGGCGAGTCCCCACGACGGAGACGAGCAAGCAGCGCTCACCTGAGCATAACCCGGGAAGCAAGCAGAAGCGTAAGCCATGAGACCGCTGCTCGATCACTTCCGATATGTTCAGGTGGAGGCGGCTGCTAACGAATATATATATATATAATATCAAATCAAACCCCTTTCATCTCAATAAATTAAATAAAACAAAACGCCGTACTATATAATTACAAAATTAAAACCAAAAAATACTTTATTTTTTAAAAAACAATTTCTGAAAATTCCTGATTCGACACAAATGTAAAAAATTAAAGCACGTGGAAAACGAGATGAATAGAAAAATAAGGCAGTGTGTGACACGCCTTTTCGGCAATACTATACGTATAAAAAATGGGTCTTCCACGCCGCTGTTCTATACACTACATCAAATGATTAATCATTCAAACTAACAATTCCAGATACGCCAAAAACGCAAGCACGTGGTGATGAACTTCACGCACGTGAGTGGGGACGCAGGCCTGTTTCGTCAACTTGAGTGGGGATCATCGATGACCTACACGAAATGAAAATAACAACTGCAATGAGCTTCACGCACATGACCAGGGACGTAGGGCTCTCGGAGCATACTTTAATTGGTTATAGCGAAGTAGAATTATTGAAATGAATAAAAGTCGAATCTCGACGAAGTTGAAATAATATATTCATCTGTCGTGACCAACTGCAGTTTTCGATTTACCTCCTCACATATGATCATAAAATCGATCGTGTGAGATCGCTAAGATGATAGATTTCACCTTTTGCTGAAATGAAGAGGATGCAGATCTGTTTGTCCTCGGAACATAGTTGAATTGGTTACGATAGAACAGAATTACTGAAGTGGACAAGGGTCGAATCTCGATGAAATCGAGATAATACTCTCCTCCGTCGTAACCAACTATAGTTTCTTGATTTGCCTCTTCACAGATAGTCATAGAACCAACTTTATAGAATTATTGAGGTGATGGATTTCGTCTTTTTGCTGAAGAAGGAATGTAAACATGTTTGTTTAACTTGAGTGGGGATCATTGATGAGCTATTTGTAATGAATTTCCATGATACGATGAAGTATGGAATTTATGGATCTCTATAAGATTCAACAAGTTAGAATAAAGATCAATACGGACTTTGACTCAATCATTTTGACACATGAACTCTAGTGGAGTTCATGTACCTTAATTCATACTCCTAATGGCTCCACGCCTGATGTCTATGTTCCCCACAAGTGAGAGGACCCATGAACACATTGAAAGTGCTTGAAATGAGTTGAGCTGAGCTGAAGGAGACAGATATGAACGAACTGTAGGAGTCGAACATGATCAAGTTGAAAGAATCGGATATGACCGAACTGAAAGAGTCAGACATGATCAAGTTGCAAGGGTCAGACATGATCGAGCTAAATGAGTCAGATATATTAGGAAATGCTACTTGAAATGCCTATGCCAGAACAACAAAAATGAGAGTCCAATCGCAATAGAGGGCAGGAGTGACTCGACCGCCAGCTTTGATGATTCTGTTGTGGCTCGTTGAGGGTGGGATTAGGGTTTTGAAGGTGAGAAAGGAGAATCCCTTCTGTAACTAAAGGTGGAATTCGACATCTTAGTAGGTTTACAAGATCAATCTTATATTCTACGATTATATATGAAAAAGTAAATCGAAAAATTATAATCGATCGGTCACGAGAACCCCGCATCAGACAGTGTTGTAGCCCGCCCATAGGGAATTGGGCCGAACGTGGCAAAGCATACGTAAACCTAATCGGGGGTTTTTGGAAGGCTTTTTTCGGATTTATCTTCTCGATCTGTCACCTGTCCCAATTCAAGTGCGTGAGGTTTCAGAGGAAGCGACCAGTCGGCGGCTGGAGGACCAATTGGGGATCATGATCGAGTAGGCGCATTCTTTTCGCTCTGCTGACCATGTTGCCGCTGCCATCCAATTTGGTCGCTCGGCGTCTCGTAGCGTTCGCTCTGCCGTCTTTGCCATCAGCGCCGCTTCCTTCTCCGAGGTTATCTGCACGACTTTCACTTTTCTAGCCTTCAGTTGAATCAACTGTCGTCAATTTTTATAGTGATTCAGGACAACAATTTTAACTTTGGTCTGTTATTTGAAGGAATTTACTCCACTAATGCGAAAATCTACCAATTGCCTAGTTTTTGGATACCTCACTTTCTGAAGGTCTAAGTTTTGATCATATTCTCACATATGGCTTTCCTTTGTGAACTTGTGAATTTGTTAATTTTATCAATAAGACAATGGTTTGAGAAACTTAGATAGGGCTTTACCTGGATTGTGTTGAACAAGATGGATGAATGTCAGTTGTTACGAATACCAAATCAGAATTCATACATTTTGCCTGGTTGGAGAAAAAGATACAGTGGATGAGCTTATTTTCAACGACTTTCTCAACGTGCATGCAGTATATTTTGATCTTTTATCACATTTCACTTTTGACTATTTAATCCTTTCCCACGCTATGATTGCTCCCTTCTTTTTATTGATTAGTTCTTGTGATAACGCCAAAAAATGGTGCAAAAGTATGCTGGTATTATTAAAGGTATATTGTTCATTACTTGCAGGGAGGCACATCTTTGGTGTGTAAAACCTGATGAGCTGAAGGATGCTTCCTTATTGCAAGAGTATATGAAAATTCTCTCTCCATGTGAAAAGGAAAATGTTTTATCTATAAAAGGAGAAGTGCTGCAAAAATGTGCTCTACTTTCTCGTGTACTAGTCAGAACTACACTTTCAAGATGTATGCTTGATTTTCTTCATGTTATTTATTTATTTTAAACGTGTGAAAATGTCCATGCGCAAGCCTCTTATGGGGAGATTTTAACATAAATGCCATGGTAAAAAAAAAAAACTAGACAACGTGGTATCACTTCTTTATTTTCCAAGATTTCTTGAATAGAAGTCTATATGATATCTAAGAAGTTGTTATTTGTAAGTTCCTCTGAACAGGTAGTAGTAGATGTACTGAAGGAATAATGGAAACCTGGTGTTGCCCTTCCACAAATTTTTTTTTGGCCTAAAATTTATAGTTGAGAGGAACTCAATTATAGAAGACGAGTTAGATTAATCTTATAAATACAAGTGCCATGACAAATCGTTAAGCCAAAGCTAACATCATTTTTTTTCCTTTACAAGTAATAACACTAGCAAACAAATCAATATTGCAATACCTGCCTAACATTAAAAGAAATCTGTTTTATCTTTCAATCACTAGTTTTAATGGCAGTTCCATATGGTCCAGCAGCAAAAGTGTCTCTTCATTTTATTTTGTGAGACAAAATATTGTGGTTTTTAAACTCAAACATGCTTATATGATTTCATATAACATGCACTCACTGACTAGTTACTACTGTTTGTAGCTTGCTTGGTTACCTAGAAATTTTCAGTTTTTCTTCTTTTAATTTTCCTCTCTCCCTTCAATGTCAATTATCAATACTATAGCTTTGTTTGTTGAAAATAGGTACAAAGTACATTTAGTTTTACTTTCTACAGTTTTTTTGATGGCACATGATTATTCATGTATCACATACAGCTTAGGGATTGTCAACTTTGCTTGAGTCTGTTATGGGTCTAATCATGAATGGGGTTTAGTTTCAATCGTTTGTACTAAGCTTAACAGGAAATCACTCAATGGCATAATGTATTATCTATGACCATTCACTAGGTTTTTAATTCCAACATTGCCCCTATTCTAGTTTGGTAATCCTGTGGTTTCTGGATTTATGGATTGAAGGGTTATCTTCAGTATCATTGTAGACATTTATTAGCACAAGTTTTTGCTTGCCAATATTCTAGGCACTGAACTAATTATAACTTACAGACTCGCCACTGCAAAACCACATTGAAATATGTTCTTTTCTTGTCACTTATTCCTTGTTTTTCTCTTTTCGTCTTGTTTGTTTTTCTAATTTTCTTCTTGTTTACATTTAGTTTTCCAAAGTTCTAAAAAGTACCTTCTTTTCTTTTTGTAAATACTGTTCACTCTTGCTCACAATTTAAATTGTGTATCTTTTATGCGAAGTGCGTCATCATTGCTTCTGTGGTATATGTAGATTTCGAAACATAAAGTTTGTATCTCTGTAATACTAAACAGGGATATCTCTTCCATGCTAGACTAGATACTGATTGTAGAATCAATCCAAGATCATTCAAGTTCAAGAAGAATAGATTTGGAAAGCCCGAGGTAATGGATGAGTTGACTCCTGGTCATTATTGCTAAACCTTTTTCATTGAAATTCATGTGTGATTAACTAATTGCAATTGTAAATTTCCAAACAGGTAGAATGGCAACAAAATGATGTCGGTTTTCCACCATCATTGCAATTCAATGTTTCACATACATCCTCCTTGATTGCATGTGGCATTTCAGTAAATGATCCTGTAAAATTCTGATCAAATTCTCCTACTGTGTTTCTTTATCTTGAAGCTTTGGGTATTGTGTTTGCTGGTCTTGTTAAGACAAATTGATGGTTGCTTCTGCATTACAGATTGGAATTGACGTTGAAGAAAAACAACGGAGACCAAATGCCAGTGTTCTCTCTCTAGCTAATCGTTATTTTTCTCCTCCTGAAGTTCA
The DNA here is from genome assembly GCA_037834155.1 of Curcuma caesia. NCBI lineage: Eukaryota > Viridiplantae > Streptophyta > Magnoliopsida > Zingiberales > Zingiberaceae > Curcuma > Curcuma caesia. Next base: position 9,358 of record JBBMKF010235172.1, read on the forward strand.
ATATTTGAATTCTTTGGAGGGCTCTGACAATCAGAAAATTGAATTTATTAAACTCTGGACCCTTAAAGTAAGACTTCTCTTAGTTGACTTTTCATTTTCCCACTTAAGCTGCTATTTGTTCAGTTTGCATGCATTGCTTTTAGAGTCAATTTTAACAACTTGTCTTGGATCCTGAAGAAGTTTTTAAGGCAAGATGATCCTATGATTTCTTTAATATCTGCAAGTTGAATTATAGCACCTCCTACTGTTGTACAATATTAAATTTGATTGGCTGTTCATATCCAAAGCTTGTAAGAATTCAACTTGATCTCTACATTTATATTCTTAATGAGGCTTTGCATCCAAAATACAAGGAACAAAATTTATATATATGAGTTTCGGATCATAGGGACCATCACCAATACATAAAATAAAATAAAATGCTAGATCTTGAAAGGCTCCCAATGTTTAAATTTTCATTCTTTTATAAATGTGAAGCTATAATTTTATTCTAGAGTTTGCATGATAATATTGGCACAAAAACTTAGTTGCTTCTTCCTTAACTATCTTGCTTTCTTTACTGATTCAAATGAATTGCTGTTATGCTCAACTCACAGCTATCGTAGAATCTTATCATATTGACATTAGTGGATAAAGATTAATCTTCAATCAAGGATGTTAAAGGAGCTAACTTTTGTCAACATGTTGTCTCAGTCAAGGTAGAAAAATGTGGTCTTTGTTCTATTCTAAATGCCAATCAAAAGGAAAAAAAAGTAATCTGTTTAAGACAAAGCACAAAATTAATTTGTTCTCAAAAGTTCAGGTCGTTGTACTATTCTGAATGATGTGTTTGTTTAATGGATGCTTGTAACAACTGTCATTTTGTCTTTCGGACTACAGTTTGTATGCTCCATCTATTATTATGAAATATTTGAATGGTTACTGCTCTTGTTTATGTTTGATGTCAAACCTCCAAACTGATAGAAATATCGAAGAGAAGAGCACAGTAGGAAAAAGTGCCGGACATATAACTGATGAAATTGGTTATCTTACCTGCAGGAAGCCTATGTTAAAGCCCTCGGAAGGGGATTTTCTGGCGCACCGTTTCGGAAGTTTACGATTCGGTTTGAAACAAGACGAGACCTTGTTTCCCAGAAGCTGAAAACTGGAGTACGTCCCAATTATTCTATCTGCAATCTGCTTAAAACTATGGGAGAAGCACAACAATAACTATCAAATCTATCCTCTATCTATATTTAAATAAATTTTATCTTATTTTATCATTATTAATTAAGTCTTTATCTTATTTTAATGTGCGTATTTGATATAATTTCATATCAAATACGCAACTAGACTACAAAAGTATCAAACACTGAACCATTTGAGATCTCTAATATTGTTTCAGGGATTCAGAATAGTTGTGGAACCAGTTTCTGATCATGAAACCCTGACCGCGAACTGGCAGTTTGCGTTGGCTGAAATAACCGAATCACACTTTGCGGCAATTTGTATGGGAATGGATGAAAACGACACGGGTAAACGAAACACTCGAACAACATGAATTAGATTCTTTTTGTTCTTCCCTTGAAAGCTTTTTTTTACCTGCAGGTAAAGAGCATGATTTACTCAAACTAAAAGTTTGGAAGACTCTCCCTTACATTGAAGATGAATGTTTATCAGACTCAGGGGCTGTCATAAAAATTAGTGGATTGTCTTGACGGCGCCGTCTTTGCCATCACCGCCGTTCACCTGCCGACCTCAAGAATGTTCTTTTCCCCTCCACATCATCGTCGACACTATTGACAGTGAGTCAGTGACAAGCTCCAAAAGTTCTCCAGCCACATTGCCATCCTCCTTGCCACCCTCTTCCAGGTAGTAAGGTGGGATCTACGGCGTCCGATCGTAAGGTACCTTTCCCGGATTCAGATGATGTCGGCGGTCGAGGGTCGGGATCTCTAATGTTAACTCTAGCTCAAATCATACACAAAGAAAGTATAAAAGAAGCGTCTAAAACGGAGATGATTCGAGTGGATGGACTTTTTGAACTCTGTCAACCTCATAATTTGCAAGATTATCGACAACAAGAGGGTATATAGCCATTGAATTTCTCAATTTGTTTCCCTCTTGGCATTCACTCGTGCTCTTGATTTAACTATTTGAAATATTAAAAACTTCTATAATTCTACCATTCCATTCATTCATTGAATCGACGCACTAAGATTCGAGAGTAAAATCTTGCATCTGTGAGGATTTACCTCCTCACAGATAGTCGTGGAGCCGATCGTGTGGGGTTGACCATGTGGTGGATTCCACTTTTTTATAGAAGAGAGTAAAATCTTGCATGCATTATAATAATTATAAAATCATAACTATTATAACTCATAATTTATTAAAAAATATTTATATTATAGCAGCTACTACAACGTAAATTCAATCATATTAATCTATTATATACGTTATAACAATTACGAAATTGTAGTTGCTATAATTATTATAATAGTTATGAAATTATATATATTATAATATGAATTCAATTTGCTCATCTAATATTTATATCGTCGTTATAACGTGAATATTATATTTTGAATTTAAATGAAAGATAATATTATTGAATAATATTTAAAAGTAATTAAATAATTATACATAGTTAAACAGTGAAATAGGATATTTCCTTGATAAAAAATTAAAATATTTTTTTTATTTTTGTTCATATATATTAATATGATATTATATATATACATAGGACCACCTCCAATCAAACAGTTGCTGTAGGCATTAAGCTGTCTGTCATGAGTGGGACATCTTCAATTTTTTCACCATTATATATATATATATATATATATATATATTAAAATTCTTTTGGCTAGCAAGAAATGGACAGTTGAGGATGGTGCAATTGTACGTGTACATGTCCACCGGCATCTGAATTAATTAACTGACTGTCAAAGTTTTGTCGAAAGTTCTAGCACAGTTTGTTATATTATCAGAATGTCTATAGATCTGCTACAAAGTGAAGTTAAATAATTGATTCTAATGTGATCTAAGAAACATTGCTCCAGGAAATTGATCAGTTTTATTATTTATTGGATAAAAATTAAAAGACATCTTTGTTATTAAAATCTTTAAAAAAATTGATGTTTATCTTTCATTTCCTTGTATATTTTATTTTTCAAAATTATCTTTATTATTATTATTATTATTATATAATTATAATATTTTATAATTACTATAACTGCACAATTACAACAATTATGGGAATTTATTTTTGGAAATATCAATTATATATAATTTATAATTATTATAATATAATATTGATCAATATTAATTATTATTGACTAACATTGATTAGAGATAAAAGTGCTCATTATAATAGTTGTGTTGTTATTAATGTTACTATAATATAATATTGATCAATTTTGATTAGAGATAAAGTGTTTATATTACAACAACTATATATACGCTATAACAGTTAAAACACAATAATGTTATTAATATTGATTAAAATTAAAATATTTATATTATAATAATTATGAAATTATAGATATTATAATTAAGTTAGAAATTAGTTGCTAATACATCAAAAGTAAAGACAATTTCGAAAAGTAACATATATACACACTGACAGAATGAGACACTCTTTTGATAATAAAAACAAAGATTTATTTATCATTTTAATAAAAAATATGCTATTTTGAATTTTGTTCATTATTTATTATTTAGATATTATTTTTTTTATAATTTAAGTATCATTTTTGTGATCTGACTACTATTCAAAAAGTTTCCTACAAATTGATTCGGTCTTATAAAAATTTTTCATCTGTCACTAGGATAAATCAAGAAGCGTGGATAGGTTCTAACGGACTGCTCAACGTCATAAATTTTTCAAACTTTCCATGTATAATATATGTCCTTCATGAGATTTAAACTCATTGCTTAGGAAGTTTATTTTATCTCTTATTATTACATCATAATTTTAGAGTCATTATTTGATCACTAAATAAAAGAAATTAGATTTGCTACCTCCACGGGTGGAGCCATATTATAAGTTACCTGGGCTATAACCTGGGGGTTCGACGTCGCAAAAATTTGAATTTACGGATGGGAATTTTTCTTTTTAAGAGAATAAAGAAGATAATCCGAATTATCGCGTCAGTGTAGTTCACAGTCGAAGATCAATCCGGATAAATCACTTGGGTCGGCTCCATCATTGTCTATTTTCGTAGTCCCTTAAAGTTGATCGCATAGGTGTGAAGAAAAATAAATTTAGATACACAAATAAAAGACACATGTTTGAATGAATGATAGACCATAAATTCTTCCTACCAAATTCAACTTTTAATTATTATATTAAAAATATGATACATTCATAGATCGGATAAGAGAGGGAGAGCGAGGAGGAGGGACAGAGGGGGCCCGTTGGGATATGCGTGGCACATGCATGTTTTTGTTTTGTCCAAAACGCCAAAGGACACATGACACAGATCTTGTCCGGCTCTTTCCCAACAACTTTTAATCATCCACATAATTAATATCTCTGTGCATTGCATTGGATTGCATATTGGTGTGTGCATGTATCCATCGACCTCATTAAAGCATTCCATTAATGCAAGCATTTGGGCCGCCCATTATATATATAATCAATTCCTTTATCTCTTTATATTTTTAATTTTCCTGATTATATATATATATATATATATATATTCTGTATTTATTATGATAAAAATTGAATCTTTAATTAGTCCATATATAATCGTTATTTATTTAAGTCATCATAGAATCATAAAAAATAGAATAATATTAAAAAAATAAATAAAAGAAGAAAGCCAAGACTAGGATTTCATACTATATAATTAAAATTTGCTTATACCATAATTATTGTCCAATAACCCTAACGAATTATTAGATCTTAGGGTTGTGAGTCATGTGTGGATCATGTTCAATTCTGATCTAAAGTAAGATCGTGTGTATTGAATCTGTTGAAATAGAGCCGGGCATGTAAGTTGAGCCTACGGTACTAGAGGGAGATTAGTACTCACTATAATTTCCAACAAACTTAAATTTGTGTACAATCAAACCATGGATATCACATTGTATTCTTGTTTTTTTTTCCCATTGAAGTAGCTCAATTTAAGCCAATTAAATTTATTTAATATATATGCTTATATCTCTTACTCTATAGGATCTAATATTTTTTACTTTTAGTCTAATCAATCTATTTATCCATTTTAGCCTTAATTTGGTGCAATGATGCGATGGTAAGTGATAGAGTAGTATATATACCTATGCAACGAGAGTTTGATTTTTACGCTGAGCACTTTCAGACACCCGTGGTGCTTGAATCATTCGTGATATTAGATCATCCATCATGAACCATTTGTGCTTTTCAATTTATCTTGATGGTTAGTAGGAAACTTTCGTGAGATCAGACTAAAAAAAAAAGATATATTGACGTCATCTCAATAAAACATCCAATTACACAAGGAATAATTAATAACTAGATCAAACTTCTAAGATTTGAATTAAATACAAGAGTAACTAACTAATTCCAATTAATTAATAAAGAAACAAATACAGTCTTAACCCTAGTTAGGATCACAAAAGACAAGCAATGTCAAACTAAAAGTCTGAACAATTAAAAGAATCATCATGATATATGATTAACTGCATGCAATATCTGTGTGATGTGATCAAGCTGAATATATATATATATATTAAAAATTATGAAATTATGAGAGAAGTGTGATGGTTTGGACACAGTTGCATGCATATTAATTATTATATGAAGTTATCTACTATCCATAAACATTGAAAGCCACTGCCACCATTGCAGTTCCTGCTCTATATATCTCTATATATACTCTCTCAGTATGCACTTCAGCTTTGATCTGAGCTTCCAAAACAGTCTTCATCTCGATCGAGATATATAGATATATACATATATATATATCGCTGTAAATGGATAGGAATAGCTTGGAGGGAGGAGGGCAGGAGTGCTTGAACCTGGAGCTCGGGCTGCTGCCGTCGGCCCCCTCGCCGGAGCCGGCGTTCACCTGCACGTACTGCCGCCGGCGGTTCTTCAGCTCGCAGGCGCTGGGCGGCCACCAGAACGCCCACAAGCTGGAGCGCAGCATCGCCCGGCGGAGCCGCGAGCTGGCCGCCGCCTTCGCCGCCGTGAGGCGCGCGGGGACGGACCCCCCGCTTCCGATGCCGCCGGCGTTCGAGAGGAGGGAGGAGGTGGGTGAGGATAGGAAGAGGCGGCAGCCGGCGGAGCAGGACATCGACTTGTCTCTCAGACTGTGACACTGCTAATTAATTAATTACTAATTAGTTACATGCATAATTAAGCCGCGCGCATGTTGCTAATGATATTAATTACTAGAGATCAATCGACTTAAATGTATTATGTGCTCTAATAAATTTATCATGAACTTTTAAAATTATATTATTGTATGACTTAGAGATCACTAATTGAAAAATCTCTTATAAAGCATGATAAAATTGTGTATAATAATCCTTTCTCAAAATCAAATATTAACGAATTTCATACATTTTTAATGAGATTTTAACAGTGTGATCGATTTAATGTATTATGTTTTAATAAGTATATATGTAGTCTAGATTACAAATGGATATGCTATACTCGAATTAAAAACTTTTTAAATTATTATATTATATAAATTATTGAAAGGTTGAATTAATCATAGATCATGTATAATTAATTTTTATTCTTTCAAAAATCAAAATGTATAAATAAATTTTGACTAGATTTAGTATAAATATTCTTTCTATTAATTAGATTAGTTACCATATATGATGAGATGTTTTTACTATTTTGTTAGGAAGCTGGTGCATTTTTAATTATGTTTTTCTTAAAAAACTTATACGATGATTTTGTTAATATATTTTTGGACCCCTCAATTAATTCTTTAGCTAGTTATCTCTACTATAATATTGATCTACTGGCACAAATTAATACAACAACAGCAAAACAACAAACGAACTTACAATTAATGGCACAAATTAAAAATAGAAGAAAAAAAATAGTGGGTTCATCCATCTATTTATTGCGGCAGATGCTTATTTATCATATAAAATCTATCCTTGAATTCCACTATATTATCTAAAAAAAGGAAAATTATAGAATCTGATTGGATCAAATACCAACAGCTAGATTTATTGAATTGAGATAGCACCATGGCAAAAGCCAACAGCAGCAGTTATCGGTAGCACAGCTCAACTGATTCAGAAACAAAATTTCCAACATTCATAAGCTGTGCAAGCGTCAATGTTGATAACAAGCCAAGAAAACTATCGAACTCGGAGGTCCAATGAAAAGGCAGCTCCTCGCATGTATCGTGAATCGGTAGACGATACTTCGATAGGGAATACTTTTCCTTTCAGAGCTTTGAAGCGTTCACAATTTCACCTGACGCCATAAGAAATCCAGTCAATGATACTAAATAAATGCACATTGCTAATCGGGATTAAGAGACAACAAAAGCAACTAGCATGTTCACAGATACAGTTCAAATTAGGCATTCTAACGATGGAGTGGTAATGTAGCTTGCAAACTGTTTGTGAAACTATTATAGG
>JBBMKF010235709.1:0-16919 GCA_037834155.1 Curcuma caesia
CAGTTTGGCACATAAATATGTTGTACTCTTGTCTTATTGCACCAGTTTTGGTAACAACCAACAAGTATCATTATTGTCCTGTTTATTCAATGACTTGAAAATGGAGATGAAGACGATATGCGATCTACAGCGGGGGGAGTCAAATACGGCATCTCAACTGCTCTGCTTCGGCCATATTCTGCATGCTCTGCAGTCAAAGAAGTATCATCAGATGGAACTTTTGCTCGTGTTTGTGCTGTAGGTAATGGATTTACAGTATGATAATAAATGCAGAGGAAAATCTATAAGTAGGAAGAATGCCGAGCTGTTTGTTTCTTTTTTTTATCTGGCAATATGTGATGCAGTTACAGTTGACCAAAACATAGTAAGTCGTATAAGTTCCAATGTCTCATCTTTTTCTTTCTTTGAGTCAAATTCATTTCTATCTGTTCTACCAAACTCATACAACACTTGATCACACATGAGGGAAGAAATTTTGATTGTAGGTCATATTTGTTCTTTTCCGTTAGCATATATCACTACATTTTTGGAACAATTTTTTTTCACGCAATCCTAGTACTGAGGAAGACAAGTGGAAAATTAAAATTGAAAGGTATATTACCAGAGGCAAGCCTTTGATGGCCCTTTCTTCCAAGTATGTTGATGGTCGGAAAAAGTCACCGTATGTATCAGCCCATTTGTTCAGTTTCGTGTATATGTTACGAGAACCGACGCTGTCGGCCCAAAACACAATGCCACCCCTTCAGACAAACAAAACTGAATTAAGAAAATGATATAGCAGTTTCGACCATGGAAATCTAAAGGCAATATCATGATAAAGATTGTAGAATAAGTGCCTCAATGAAACAAGAGAAAAGACACCTTAGCATCTGTACAATCACAAGAGATGTCACACAAGAACATTTCTTAAGATGTCTAGAAAAATATTTCTGAACAACCTAAAAGATACTGGCTTATGGTCAATATTCAAAAACTAAGCTAGCTGTATATTTACAATCGATCATATTCACCTGTACTTGGGGAAACTCATTCCAATAACAGATGCAATATCAAGATCAGAAGCTCGAATCACAACCCCTTCATCCAACACGCGGCATGCCTCGTTCACTACTGGAAATAAAATCATTTCCAGGACTTCTTGGTCACTGATATCAATCACCTACAAAGATAAATGTTCATGATTGGCAGTCACTAATAACTGCTAGCAAATATGGACAACATATACTGATAGATATAACGGAAAAAGATAGTATCTTGGGCCGCTAAATTTCCTATTAAAAAGACATTGTTCCTGTCTGACCTATATTTCAAAATCAAATGGAAAGGAGTACTAAATTAGTATTGCATGACTCCCAGTAATTCTATCAACTCTGAAAAACTCACTTTCCCCAAACGATCCATCCTACCCACTCGATTATCCCAACTCCATTGGCATCATCCTAATGTTCTGCTTGTCTGGGGAGGAACTCATTGAACATTGATCACTTTTTCCAAGGCTGCTCAATAATCCAAGATGAATGTCTAGCCTTGATGATTATCTTCTGTTGGTATACTGAAGTTGAGGGAGGAAAAAAATTGTTTGTCAAGGGAATTTGTTCATAGATCATATGAATTTGCTCTAGGCCAAACATATGACAAGGTGACTATGCAAGTTTTCTCTCATCAACACTGTTCTACTTGCAGTCGCTGCATTTAAAACTGTGTGCAAACACATTTGTCCTGATTCCCCCATATAGTGAAACTCATAACAGGATATACATATAAACAAAACCTATATAGATTGTGGATGAGTAGTTAAGTACCTTTCCACTGGGCATTAGGCTGGCCCGCCTTCTACATTCCTCTAAGATAGCTTGCACACTGTAATCAGGCACTGGTTTTCGTCCCTTCTCATACATGTAAAATCCCTTACCGTTACTCTTACCTGTCAAGCCTCATGATAGGCAAGAAGTGAGAAATAGTGGAAGTCTATTAACAGAAGGCAACAATTCAACAAGAAAGAGCTGTTAGATAAATAATTACCATGTCTTCCATTTTTTACCATCAATTCATATAATTCAGACTCAAACGTTCGCCCCTTGAAGGCAGAAGCAAATATATGCTTCACGGCCAAAGCCACTCCATATCCAGCAACATCTTGAAGTCTATTAATTTAATAAATAGCAAAACTCAAATAAGGTCAGAGTGCAGTCAAGATGTTTTAGTGAGTATTACATTAGTCTGCAAGAGACCTAAACTTGCCAATTAATACAGCATATTTTAGACTAAATGTAAAGAAAGGCAGTGAGAAATGGAAGTGTCACTGTAAGAATATGGAAGATCCTCTACAACCCCAAGGCTTCTATTTCTTTGACCATGTGAATGATGCGACATGCTTAAGAAATGCATTCAGCGTGACAATTTCTGATCTTGTCCTAACCAATCAAATTTTTGCAATAATTTTAAGTATTTATGATTAGCATGTGCCTATGTCTATAGGATATGTAAGCACACGAGTCCAATAAGTTCAATGACCTAGCAGATCCATTCACTTCATGAGGATCCCATAGAAAAACTTATGTCTAATTGTTACAAGTGTGTAATAATATCACTTGTGTTTATGCATGCATACAGCGTACTTACATAAATACATAATACATCTTATGTATACAAAGTAGTCGTTGTAGAGTTGAATTTTAGTATGACATATCTGAAAGAATTTTGGTTCAATCATCATTTATATAGTACTGCTAATATCCTAAATACTTTTTCTCAAAAGGGTAAAAGAATAAATGGGATTTAACTTTTAAGGGAAGAAGGGGAATTTCAAATCAATATACTTATACTGGTGCTAGTTAGCATCCCAGTCATAAAATGGTAAAACATAAAAACAAAAAATTGAATAAATAAATAAATAAAATAGTCCTAGTTAGTGTTTAGTCATTATCAATGTTCAAGCAGCAAAAATAGGAGTCAATATTTACTTACTGGAAAGGGCCCATAGGCATGCCAAAACTGGTTAATACTCTGTCAATTCTGAACAAGTCCACACCTAGATTAACTAAGAATTGTGCTCCTTGGAAATACGGGAAGAAAGTTCTGTTAACTGCAAAGCCTGTGCAATTATTGACCACTACAGGAACTTTTCTTATGGCCTTTCCAACAGTAATGAGATCAAGGATCACTTGTGGAGATGTCTTGACTGTCCGAACAATTTCAAGCAGAGGCATCACATGTGCAGGACTGTCGAACATATACAAAGACAGAAGACATTAAGTTTCTAATCAATCACTGAAAAATAAAATGGTACAACATAGTAGTATGAAAAACATACACCATGCTCATAAGGAGAGTATATACTTCCAAGTTGCAGATGTAAAGAAGTATGGTTATTAGTTCAAAATTTGCAGATTATATCTTTTGACAGCAATTTCAAACTCCTGGACCTATTTACTACCTCAGCAACATTAAATATGTAGATGAAAGAATCTGGTTTATGATTGATATGCTTAATAAAATTCAAACTAGAAGTATAAATTCATGAGATAACCCAGTTCCGCCAGAAGCAAATCGTGATTCCTTAGATGTTTGGCTTAAAATATAATTTTAAAATACCAAAGATGACCATGACTTCATTTCATAAATGCGATATAAGAGGTTAGCAAAATTGCTAAGTTCAACAATTAGTTTTCCTTGGTCATAAATAAAAATTAGTTTGGGGAACAAGATCAACGTCGAATTCTCACGCTTTGAGGGGTATCCATGTTGTTATTGGATATCACAAATGAGACAACCAACTCAACATGATAGAATTGAGATTTCATCTTCCTCAATTTCCCAAGAGTAAGGGACTGATATTTTTTGTTTCCGTGATGCTTCTCTCCACCTCCAAAGAGATTTACTCTCATGAGCAAAATGTATCACTCATCGATGATGTATATGAAGCAATTTTTAATTTAAAGCAGGGCACCAACCATTCAAGAATACTTAGTTACTATCCTAGGAAAGTGGTATGAACTTCCATATATCATTTTATATCCACCAATCTAAGAAGTGTCAGTGTATTCTAGGTGGCCAAACTTTTCTCTAGTCTGTATAAATAATGGTGTTATAAATTCAAACTTGCTTGCAGATACTACAATACCATCAATCACCAAAGCTCAACTCACTTGCTTCTGGTTCCCTTGATAGCACGTCCAATTGTGGCCATAAACATAGTTCCTTTCCACACTGTGATGATTATCATCACAACAATTATCCACCATGACATGACAAGGTTTGCTAACTGATACAGATCAAGTCTCTATTTAACAACATCAAAAAGATTTCAGAAACAACTTTTATATTTCAAGCAGTTTGATTTTCAAGAACAGAGTTACCAAATAGGAAGTTGGTTATCACTACATCAGAGATGTTAAATCCAGTCAGAGCAGCACAAGAGAATATAGTCGATATTTTTACTATATCACTTAGTTAGACTAGGCTGTCTATTTTGTGTGACCAGCTACGCACATAGATATAGACTTATAGTATCAAATATTATTCTTGCATGGCTAGTTAACTAAGGTATTAGAGTGCATTAATCATATACGCATTTGAATTTGAGTGATATAGTTAGATTATTAATTAATATCTTTCACCTTGCCTTTCGATTATTGAAACATTTTCAACCCAAAGTTTTAAGTAAAATTTTCTTCAGGAAATGTTGCTTCTCCCAATCAGTCATTTTGAGGTTGTGATTACTAAAATTCCCTTAACTTTCTTGAGACAGCATCCTACACTTTTCTATGCACTAAAGCAGAGAAAACGTCACAGACCTGAAAAAGTGTGCCCCGATAATTCGATCCTGAGATAGAGTCTTCTGACCAATAATGTTGAGATCAATAGTGGATGTGTTGGTTGCAAAAATGCAATGTGGAGGGCATATCCTTTCAATATCAACAAATATTGACTGTTTAAGAGACACATCCTCAACAACACACTACAAAAAAGAAGAAACTTGTATGAGTAATTTTTAGAAAAGAAAAACCAAAGCCAGAACATCCAAAAGTACAAATGTGATGACTAAAGCACGCAAAATAGTTAGGTAAACTTGTTCATGATAACTGCAATCCATCTAGTAACTTAATTTCTCCAATTTTAGTATCAGAATTCAACACCAAGATTTGACCTTGGAGGAGAGAACACAATTTCGCCTTGGATTCTCAAAGGGAGCTTACAATTTTCTTGCTAAAAGATAAAGAAAGTATTTCTTCGGATTAAAACTGGTTGGTCTACTGCTATTAAAACATTTCTCTACAGTTGACAGCTCATTTCTCAACTTTTACATATTTAGTTTAACTTATACAAATTAGATTACCAAATGCTACCTAACTGTATCGAGTTCTTCAAGGCCTTTGGCTTTTATATTTTAGTTCCATGGAAATGACTACATATCAATCTTACCATGCACTTCTTTCAAATATACATCATTGCCTTCTTCAATTTTTGGATAAATCAATTTCAAAGCAAACAAAGAAATATAATTTTATAATATATATTATAGTTTGAAGAATAACCTCAATAACCATATCAACATCGATGAACTCTGAGTAATCAAGCACCCCCTTAAGAATTGACAAAGCAGACTTCATGTTTTCATGTGTCAGCAACCCTTTCTTCACAAAAGCTTCAAGGTTGCCTGTCAAAAATAATGCAAGAGCAATACTCTTAAAATTATAAAACTAAAAATGATAATTTTAAACTAAAATATATAAGAAATTCCAAAGAAAAAAATCATATCTGCAGTGACAATGAAATGCAAAGTTTTAGAATTACCTATAAGGTATTAAATGGTAAAAGATAAGAAGTTTGGAGTTAAAAGGGAGGTTATCATCTACATTTCTTACCTTCTATAGTTTTCAATCCTTTCTGCAGAAAACTAGAATTAAGTTCTTTCAAAGTGACAGATATGTTATTTATGATGAAGCAAGTTGCTATTCCAGAACCCATCAGACCCCCGCCAATTACAGCAACCTTTTTTATTTTTCTAGGTTGGAGGTCGATATTGGTGATATTAGGTACCTGGGAAAACATTTAGATGATAACAAATTAATAAAAAAGTGAGACAAAATTGAAAGCTCTTTAAATTTTAGGGAAGGATAAAGTGAACAAAAATAATTAATTACTTTAATTGATATGGGAAATAACAATTGTGAAATCCCGGAGGCTGTATGATTGAAATGCACCTTCCTAATCAGAACTCAAAACTCGAATTCTTTTCTTTTTCTTATACTTTTTTTTGATAGAGGAAAATGTACAAAATTTAAATGGGATATGAAACTAGAATCAAAATTAAGGTCAAGTTAAATTGCTTAAGTGGAGGCCTATTAGCATTCCATCTACAACCCTCATCGCATTTGCCTTGCAGAATTGACCACTAACACATGAGTATCAACTATTATATGTGTCATGCTGATGGTACAGAATAAGGGTTGCATCCATAATTTCAATCAGAATTACCTTTGTAACTGCACGCTGTGAGAAAAAGCTGTGAATTAACCCCTTTGTAGTGCTTGAAAGGATCAATTCCTTAGAAATCTTTGCTTCCTGAATTCAAAATGTCAAATCTAGATCATAGTTCAATAAGGTGAAAATCAGTGCCAGATAAACAAGTTTAAGAATGATATCTCAGGTCTTAGTATGCTGTGGATGTTTTTTTTTTTTCATTTCAGAAAAGGATACATGCAATTAAATAACTTAAATTTCTGTAGTTCTCACAAGCAACCACAGACAATTTATATGCATGAGTTATCTGAAAACTCAAACAAAATAATTTGTCAACTATATGGATGAAAAGTCCCAACTTAAGATCACTACAACATAGTGCATAGGTCCTGTATTTGTCCAAGACTAACATGCTATTAGTTAAATTTACGAAAAGTAAATAACATGATGTGAACAGCTGCCTGAAATTTGAATGACGAATTTGGGGCTTTCAGGATGATTCAAGTTTATTGCTTGCGTAAATGAGAAGGTTCCGTGCAATTAATCCCAGGGTTTCAAAATTGTTATGCGTTGGTCGGTACAAAGAACAGATAGAGATGTGGTGTTAAATAAACAGTGAAACCACAGCCGACTAACACCAAAACATTATTACATGGTGGCTTCTGCCTAGGTAAACGGACATGATAATTTTTTCAGAGGCACAACTCTAGCTTTGGAGATGGAGGCGAGATGGTGTTTCTCCTTACTGACATCCTCATCTTCCTCTAGGGGCAGCTATAGCACATGATCATGATTCTTCTTCTGATCAGTGATAGGGACACAATTCTGTTGTTAATTTAACCTCTTGAGACACGACAGCATGAGCCTATGAATGAGTAGTGAGATAAGTACTTGGTAGTCTCCAAATTTCCGTTGTTCCTTCCTCCTCTTCTTTGTCTTCTTTTGTACGTGGTGTCTCCCAGGTTCTTCCTCCAGGTTGATGCCAACAGGCACAACCTAGGTATGCTGGTGGCACCCCCAACTTGTTGGGCCACGGACCAACACCCAGGCACAAAACAAGACTACAAACTTCGTTCAACCATATTTCTAAGCTACAAATAAGTAGTAATGGACCTCACACCATGTTAAAGTTGGCTAATTAAAATGCTTATTCCTAAGGCCTAAAGATCCAATGAATGAAATCTCAAAGGAGAAACAAAGATACCAAATATCCTAATTCATCATTTTCAACTCCTATGTGAAAACCATTTCGAAAAATAGATTTTAAAGCTTTCTCATATGTTAGTGGTAGTATAATGCATCAGATTAGCAAATACTAACTAGCAAAGCTTTCTTGCGCAAAATTGTTTAAGATAACCAACACCTTGTGATTATTGCAAACCAATAAAAGCAAAAAAATAAAGAATAATTCTTACTTTCAGAAGACCAGCATATCCTCCAAAGTTTACACCCTCCTCAATTGCATCAAGGCATGCTTTGTGTTGTGGCATATTAGGAGCTATTGTCTTTGTCAGTTTCCTAGCAGCTTCCAGCATTTTATGAACTTCAGAAAGGGAACCAAGTCTATCAGTCCGATGAAGTGAACTAATCCTTGGTCTGTTTTGCTCACTGATTTCCAATGCCCGAAGTCGTGAAATGTAGAGCAAATTGTTTGAAGAAGCAATATCATCAATAAGTCCACAACTTTTTGCTTCTTTTGCGATGATTGTTTTTGATAACTGCATGCTATAAATGTTAGTAATATGCGATCACCCAATTTTGGCAGCTAACATATCATTGATTATCATTTATTTGGTTGTGATCACTCAACGATACTTGTTAATTTATCATTGGGATGATGGTTATACACTTGTACTTTCAAATGAGGCATGATCAGGGTTCAAAATAATTTCCCTGTTTTGTTAGGTTGTTCCCTCAGTACTTAATTTCCCTATTATTACTGGATATTGGTCAAATTCAGCTCCAAAATAACAAAGAAAATTAAGTAGAAAGAATTTCAATAGGCTTCTCTAGAATAATAAGAGAGAAAGAAAAAGAGAAATATAGTACTTCAACTATTTTGATAGAGATAACTTAGCATTTATATATCTACAATAATATAGATACACATGTGAAAAGAAATGGCATAAAAAGGATTGTCTCCTGTTCAAAATTTAGTGAACCGTTATTAATGAATAATTGTTAACTTCCCACTGTTTGTTTTAAAATTTAATAAAATATAAATCAAAGAATAATAATATTGGTTCTATAAAGAATTATATGCATTTATTTTATCCTATCCTCTTCCCAAATCAATTTCAGATAAAGTAATATTGGTTTTACTTGTGCCAAGCAGGATATGTGGCCTTTTAATCGTTTTGAGAGAAAATAAAGTAGAGAGCATAGCCAATATATAATGGAATATTAAGTGGCTCCCGCAGATTCAAATGGTATCCTCCAATATTCCTAGTGTGTTAGTTAAGTCCACCCAGAACTCGACTCTAGAACCACCAACATACACATTCCCTTTCAATTGGTTTACATTCCCATGCTTTAGACTTGTTTGCTCTGCAACACAATTACAGAACTAGTACATTATCTTGATAGAACTAATATCATGTGTTCAACAATACCTTTAGTTATATTATACAGTTTATGCAACAAAAACCTCATCAATTCACAGTTAGCTCACAATTGTTCATATAGGTAGGATATCATACAGATTAAACACATTTAGATGACAAATTTGTAAGGTCGCTATGAATTTAAAGTGCGCGGATACAACATATCCTTCTCACTTTATTTCAAGATCAACTAATATATCAATCAGACTAATATGGTAAATTAATTAACAAAACATATATTTTTTGGAGCAAAAATTTCAGAATACTATATTCATATGACAGAGGAAATATTTTTCAACCTAATCAAAGTTTGCATCCATTGACAGGGAAAGAATTTTGTATCAAGAGGAAAGCTTACAATATTCTTCTCACTCTTTAAATTGTCCTTGATCTGATGAACTAATTATAGAAATTGGTAATTTTAGCTACACATCCAAGCCCTTTGTCAATCTCTCATGTGAAGGCTACTAATCATATGATTGGATCCAAACTTAACAAGCGGTATGCAAAATTAACAAGTGGTATGCAGAGTCCTTGGTTGGTAGGACTATCCATATTGCAAAGAAAAGGATTTAAAGCATCATAAGTTTCACTCTGCTGAGTACAAATTAAATGTGTATTGGCACAAAATGATCCAAATAGAGATTTCTATAGAATGAAGGAGTTAATCAAGAATCCAAAGCAGAATTATGCGAATGTGTTAGCCAAAGTTCGCCTTGCACTATTCAACAAGGTACTGCATAAGACAGTCCATGAATTTAACATGTTGAAACCAAAGATGCATATTTAACTTGAAGTTTTGTCAACAAGATAATTAAACTCATTCAGGCATACTCGATTTGACACTTCTTTGATCACTTAGCTAGCCCTCAAAGCCATCAGAAGAGGTGATGTCTATGATCTAGAGGAAAAGATCAAGGTGTGGTGGCTCTAAGGCCAGATTTCCAATAGATAGGAATGATTCTTTATTTAGATAAGCACAAGGTTTGTTATAGTTATTAACAAGATCATTCTATCATTATTATATGAAGATGCTTCACTAGCATTGTCTGGATAAGCACAAATTAATGAGCATCAGTAGTGTTCTTATTATATATACACTAGACTAAAAAGTGTACGATGTCTTGTGGGCTTGTCTTAAGTTTTTGAGGGTTTGGCTCCAGAGAAGTATTTCACAAGTGAGGATCTCGCTAAAATGACCAATCTGGCAAAGGGTTTGTCCGCTTCATATTTTTTTAACAATCTGACATATGGAAGGTGACCAAGGAGTAATAAGTGCTCAAGTGCCTTATATTCCTTTTGAATCTCCCTAAAAATTAAGATTTTCTCTTATTCTTGTTTACAAGAGTCTTACTCATAGCCACATTAAATTTGAAAGCTTTCTTACAAGAGTCTTATTCATAGCCACATTAAGTCTGAAAGCTTTCTTTACTTTGGAATATCACATTTGTTTGTACAAATGTCATCGTGCTGCATAAGGCGTGGCCATATAAGTCTTTCATCCCTCAAAATTAAATCCTATTTCAAACAAAGTCCATGGCAAAAAATCTATTTGATGAATCAGCTATCTGTGACCAGATTCGATGTTATACTAAAGCTAAGAGGGAATAAAAGCATTAGTATATTGTTTTCATACATATACCACTTCTCTACAGTAACTTAGGAATAAAAGCATTGATTGTGAGACTGTGCAAATATGCAAAAATCACTACATTCAGTATATCCATTAACTGTTTTGAAAACGTAAGAAAATATCACTACAAGCAGCAAAATCAAGGATAATTTGTACAGGCAGCAACACAAATTAGCGAAATATTATTTATACCAGAGAGAATATACTCACAAGTAGCATTTCTGTAGCTTTTTGCAATCCTACAAGCCTCGGAAACCGTTGTGTACCTTGAAAATAACAAGGTTTCAGTGAGATAGCAATATACTTAGATATGCAACAGGACAAAGTGTTCCAGTGATCGCTGATACCTCCCATCCCAGGAATAACACCAAGAGACAATTCTGGTAATCCAAATTGAGCTTCTGGAGTAGAAATTCGGGCATGACAACCCTAAATTTTATACCAGAATTTCAACGAAAACCTCTCCAAAAATATAACAAAGATACAATGGCTAATGATCACCAAAACAACACAAACCATAGCTAGCTCCAGACCACCACCTAATGCAAGCCCTTGGATGGCTGCAACTGTAGGCTTGGGAGCATCTATAAGACCAGGAAACACGTAAAAGTAAGCCCTTGAATATACAGATACAGAAACAAACACAGATCCAAGTACTTGATCACAATAGGCATGGGCATTTAAACCTAAACACGTAAACACTTGCAACAACCTTCAACGGTATTGACCACAAGTTCAATAGACACATCTGGTAGGAGTGATGGATCCCCTGCACAAGTAGTTAGATAAGACAATCATGGAATCAGCAACACTACTGATAGCATATCCAACAAAAGGCAAATTTTCACATCATGCCTGTTTTTTGAATTTCTGAAAATACATTGATGTCAAAGCCACCACAGAACTTGCCACCCTGACCTATCAGAAAAAATGAAGCAGAATTAATCAATTGACACAAATTAAATTAGGTCAGATTATTCTTTCTATTTTAGCTAATTGATCAATCCATAAAATAAAGGCAGATCATCTTAAATAATTGAGTTGGTTGAAAAACT
Source organism: Curcuma caesia (assembly GCA_037834155.1). Classification (NCBI taxonomy): domain Eukaryota; kingdom Viridiplantae; phylum Streptophyta; class Magnoliopsida; order Zingiberales; family Zingiberaceae; genus Curcuma; species Curcuma caesia. The sequence goes on from JBBMKF010235709.1 coordinate 11,757, forward strand.
GATAAAGGGCATCCTGTTCGCAGCATTCCAGAATTGGCACACACACATTCTAATGGATCAATGCAGCTTCCAGCATTGACACGCACACAATGCGGTCGGGCAATGAAAAAGTTCCTTCAACTGCTTTTCCTGTTTGATCCACAGCATTGTGGGGAGCTGATTGCTTTTCGCATGAGGTTAGTATTAAGATGCAGCCTTGATTGAAAATGTAAAACTGCATCAATGCTCCTGCACTGTCCTAGTAAAGAAATAGATGGGGAAACGGAAACTCAACTGATACTTACTTTTTCTTTAAAAACCTGTAGTTTAGGACCTATTATCTAAAACTTTGGTTTTAGCTTTTTAGAGAAGACGGCCTATCATTGATTGAAATATAAAAATTAAGGAAGATGCCATGAAGTAGGAGGGAAAGAAAGGAAAAGGGAGAAGGGAAATAGGAGGGAGAGGAAGCAAAGGGAAAGGATAAGAAAAAGATGACTCCATAATTACCCTCTTCGTCAACCTTATCTAGCTGCCATTCCTTCACCCACAACAGCTCATTAACTGCCCACTCTCCATTGTAACATTTGTTGCATGCTCGTTCTCCATTCTCCATTCTTACATGGTACCATTCTCGTGCTCTTTGCTCTCACACTCATTATTCTCGCACTCAATGTGTGTCATCTCACGCTCTCTATTCTAGTGCTTGCACCACTCCCAGTACAATCAACCTCATTGGCCTTGCAATTGTGCCCAATTGACCTCACGAGGAGCCCTGATCAACCACCTCACTATGTTCCTGATCAACCTCCGCCACATTGCTCATCGTCGTCATGGGCATGATCAACCTTAGCACACTGTGTGTTGTGTGCTTTCTTGTCACTCAACTGACTTTGCTAACCTCACCACTCTTAGCTTAAAGATGAGATTCCACCTCACTTTCACAAAAAAAAAAAACCCGCATTTTTTTCAAAATTTTAGGTAAGCACTTTGTACAAAATTGACTCCATAAAAGGGGTTTTCAGCCCCTTCCTCCAAAATCTATACATAGGTCAACGACAAATGGAAGCTTTTTCCTCAACACTTGTGCCCTTCTACAAAAGAGGCTTCAGTCTTCCAGAATAAATGGACAGTTAATGAGCTTGAAAATAGGACCAGTCATCTTTATTGGATGGAACAGTAAGGAATTAACCTATGTTCAGCCCATTTAATATATTTTTTTGCATATTGCCTACATAAATAGATTTCACATTTGATATAATAACTATTTGATAATAGAATATTTTGTTTTAATAAGAATATTCTACACTGATCTCATTTTTGTTTTAGACTAAGCATTGGTTACTGCTTAATTTGTCAATTGATTCAGCTGTATTGTTTTCTATATTCTTTGACTTAACTTTTATTTATATTTCCAATTTTTATAATATATTTATGAAATATAATTAAACAAAAAAATTAGAAAGAAAAACGAACATAGGTCCATTTTTCAACATATATATACATGAACATGAATACGAGTTGAATCAAACTACTATGATTCTTCAAGAATTCCCAATGAATTAGCAACTAATGGAAAATACATCTGTGGAAAAAAAACTTCATTTGCATTTTACATACCTCCTAAAGAAAACAACTTTGAAAACTAGAAATTACGATAAATTAATTTAATAAAAATTCCATTTGACTTGACCGCCTGTACCCAGTCTGTGCATATCCATAATGTACAAAAATTAACCAGTTCATAAAATGACTAGGCACAATTCAACTGCATATATACAAGGCAGTGAACACAACTTCTAGCTAACAATTTTGATTCTTCAAGAATTTTGAAAGAATTAACTATTGGGAATTCACTTGCAAAAAACTCTTAGATTTGCATTTTTCATGCTTCATTAACAGAAAAAGACTTCAAAAATTAAAACTTACATAATTGATTTTATAAAAAAGAATGAAGTCTAGAGCATTGGCAAGACTCAAGAGACCAAGAAGCCAAGTACAAGGAGAAGGCTCTCCTCAATCAGAGTGTCAATAAGTTGAAAAGGAAGATGCGTGGTAGGGTAGAGGCTGCAAATCCAAACTCTAAAGGAGAGCCAAATATCCATACTTTCAGTGAATTCATAGACATCTGGCACGATTGTTTCATAGCAAAACTATCTAGCATTGATGCTAGAAATCATGCCCTAGTGAATGCTCCTTAGGTGATGCAAGCTCACTACCTCTCAATGTCAAAACGGGTTCCTAACTTCATAATGAACAAGGGAAGGAAGGATTGACTTCAGAGTTCCACCATAGAACCTTCCTGAGAAAAGTGGGTGATTGCATAGGCAAGGTGATCAAGATCAGATCGATCATGTAACAAATTCAATGTCATCAAGGAGACGCTAGAATTTGCATAGAGTTGGATCTGCAAGAAAGCTTAATCTCTAGCTTCAAAGTTGAGAAAATTGGGTTAGGAGTTATACAACCTCGAGTATTAAAACCTACACAAAGTATGTTTCAGTTACAGCATATTCAGTCACAACGCTGAGGCTTTCCCACTATCCAAGCAATCTGAAAGCACAGAGATCTGACAACCCATGGCAACCAGGGAGAAGCAGGCTCAGCAACCCGTGAGCCTGAAACTCTGCAGCTTGGCCATTCACGAAATCTCAAAAGACCTTCTGGGAATGATAAAGGCGAATGAGATCACAAAGGAGGGAAACCGGGAGTGGGGTAAATTTCAAAGTTCTCTCGAGTTCAACTCTGCTGGAACTAGCCGAACACAGACAATAGCTGGTGAATGATATAGAGGATTCAGCTGTATAATAGTGGTCTAGCGATGGAACTTACAGTGCTAAAACGGACTATGAGAAGCTACTAAGAGATGAACTGACAACTCCATTTCAGAGCCGTCCAGTCTGGAAGTCTGTTTGGAAAAGGGCAGCCCCCCAACAAGCGAGAATCTTGACTGGAAGACGATGAATAGTGGACTTTTAACAAACATGGAATGGGGCAAGACATTTATCTACTCAAACTAGCTGTTATGCTTGCCCAACCGCCGCAGGAACTGCCCTTCATGTCCTGAGCGACTGCCTTGCAGCAAAGCAGGTATCTCGAAAATGAATCCACGTGCAGGTGCTGGAGGAATACAACGCCAGAACCTAGCAGTGGTCGGTCCTACCTTCATGCAGGCAGTAGTCGGGGCTACCTTCGTGCTTAACGGGCTTGACACAGAACTTCAAGCCATCAAGGTGGAACTCAAAATAGTCTGGGAAGAGGATTCCAGGCACTTTGTGTCGAAACACAGTTTGATAGCCAGCAATCTGCTTAATGGGATAGGCCGGACTCCCCATCTTCCTAAGGAAGTCTGAATACCCTGAAACAACTCTTCAAGGGACTAGGAAACCGCTGTAAACACTGCCGTATGGAGGAGGAACCTGGTCGCCGATGCACTCGCAAGCGAAACCTTGAAAAAGATGCTTGACTTCAACTTCCATGAAAAGCTCCCACGGGACCTGACATCACAGCATGGATTGTCCAACGTTGTATCTTCAACGAGCTTTCGTGATCTTCATTATGAACTAGAATTCAGCCTCAAGGCTACTTCTTTTTATCAAAAAACAAAAACAAATAATAAATTGAGTTAATAAAACTTCCGTTTGACTCTAACCGCCCGTTCCGCCAAAAACAAAACACGCATAAAAAGACACAGCCAGATTAACAAGTAAAACAATCTAGAACCAGAGCTTACCTGTTAGCACAATGGCTTTCACGTCACTCCTACTCATCGCTTCCGCGTACTTCTCCTTCAAACCAGCAACAACTGCACTAACCCATCCGCGATCAATACCGCAAAAAGGGGGGGAAAGGAAAGAAACCCTCGAATCAAGATCGTATACAAACACAACAAAGTGGCGAAAGATGCAAACCGGCAACGCCAATGTAAACCCAACAAAGAGGAAAAGAACGGGGACGTACTCTTGGGAGACAAAGCATTGACGGGAGGGTTGCAGATGGTGATGACCGCCACCCCGTCACTGCCGACCTCCATGGTGACACGAACATTCTCCATCGGATCCGGATGCCAATCAAGGAATCTAGGGTTCTACGATTTCGCTTCCGGCGCCTCCCCCGGCGGCAGGACGATGAGCAGAGCAACGGGAAGAGAAATCGCAGCGCGCTTGGACCCAGACGAACTCCACCTGACATCTTATAGCAGGCTGTGGGGCCCACGCAGCCCCCGAACAGTGGCCACGTGGTTAGTACTGAGTGGTTTAACTCGGGCAGGCAGATCCACGCTGTGTTTTTTTTAACTTTACTGCCATTGGATACAGCTGAGTGGGACCCAGCACATTAAGAACATTTTGTCTCTTGTCTCTTCTAATTATCATAAATGTTGATTTAAAAAAAACAACTGGATATAAAATAAATAAATAAATGGCGTAAATGTTGATTTAAGTAAGGTATTTGGGAAATAAAATGTACCTAATTTTATGATTTAGGGAAAGGGTATCTGGTAATGGACATTACTATTTTAAATTATCTATAATAGTAAGTTAATAAAAATAAGCTTTCGAATTTGTCAAATAAATTTTCTAAGAGTATATATATTTTCAATACTTTGCAAATAGAACCTCCTATATTGGCTGTCACAGATTTTTGTATATTAGTTACTAAATTTAGCACAATATAGAATTTTATACGTATTATTATGTATTTTTTGGATTTTGTAGCAAACATGGTTCTCTATAGTTTAAAATGATAAATGATTTGAATATATACTATTTTGCATATTTATCATTAAAAAATACATTATATCAAAATGGCATGATATCCTTAGAATAATGGTTATTAAATTTTTATGGGATATTATGCAAGGTGAAAATGATATGATACTCATGTGACATGAATTGCTTTAATAATTAATTTTAAATTATACATTGAGGTATTAAAATTTAAAATCACTTGTATTATCTATTAGGAATGTGAGAAGAAAAAAAGTCATAGTAGTTGAGGGATAAGAGGTTTTAAATATCTAGAAGATAGATCACTGTGACCAAGAAGTTCCAACAGCTCGGCATCAGAAAAGATAAGGAACTTGGAATTTAAGTGGCAGTTGAGAGGACCACCAGGTGTTTCTTATTTGCTTCATGCAGCCTCTTTTGTAGCTAATGGCAAATAACTGAAGCATCTTCTGTGTGC
>JBBMKF010235819.1:0-16919 GCA_037834155.1 Curcuma caesia
GCTGTGAAGAAGTTTGGCATACTTACTGCAAGTACTCTTATACTAGAGAAATTTACTTACGTCTTCATGAAAAAGGAGCTAGTGTTAGACTGAATTGAAAAACACACAAGTTGAGAAAGCAAAGATGACTCTCATGAGTCCTCCAATCAAGACAGAGACCCAATGGGTAGGATAGTTAATTTTGGAGTGATGATGCATGGCTCATAAAACAATCTCTTGATGATTGGAAAACCTACAGTGTTTGTTGGTTAAAGTGATATCCATCACGACTCTCACTGAATGCCTAATCTTATGACAAACCTTTCTCTTTATTGTCACTCAATTATTCCTATAGAAGGCATTCTTCTAGTGCCTTTGCTAATAAAAGGCTGATCTATACACTATCTAATCACTTCCCCAGAATTGTGTACCATAGTCTTCTTATAAAGCACTTGGATGTAATTCCATTTGCCCACCTTTAAGAAACAACATAGAAATACCTTGGATTCAAGAGGTCACAATAGTAGCTGCTTAGCTACTCTTAAACAATCCTTTGCCTGACTGGATGCAACAATATATGAATATATTCCTTATTTTTTATATTTGAACCCTCATTGTTGGGGGAGAACTTAAGTGACACAAGGATTCAATGATCCCTTTTCTGGTTCACTTGAGTTGCCTTTACATGTTCAGTTCTTCCCAAATGTCACCAATTGAACCTTAGCCATCAACCATTGTTTCTCCGTCTTTCTACTAAGGCCACACCCCAAGAGGAGTAAGCAAGAAGTCAGCTGATACTCAACAAACCCATTCCTTATAGTAGGTACTTTATACTCTACTACAAGGATTTCCCTTGTACTATAAGCACCACAAGCTCCCTTTAGAAAGAGGTGATAAATAAGAAACAAAGGAAATGTTTTTCTTGCTTTATGTAACATATTGCTTTACACACAAGTATAAACTAGCAATGGAACTTCAAGTCCGGTAGCAATGAGCACATAATTAGCAACGAGTAACAGGAATAATCAGTGATAAAAGAAAAAGGCAAAATGTATATTTTTCTTACTTAATCGATGCACAAGTTTAAATTAGCAGTGGCATCCTAAAGTCTATTAGCAATTATCACAGAATTAACAATGTGTATTTGGAATAGTCAAAGAGTACCTCCAACAAAGTATCATGAACATCCTTTGGCATTTTAGGTAGAACACGTGACAGGAACTCTTGTTGCCTCCATCCAGTAAAAATCCGGTGGCCAAGAATGGACCTTCTACTTTTTAGCTTTCTACATGCTGACCATCTGCGATATGCATCAGATCTGTAGAACTTTCCATAATAGTAGGATAGTATGTCTCCCATCTTTTTGCATCCAATGAACTTCTTCACTTGGACAAGATTCTTTCCAAAGATATACAGGCTGAGGAGAAAACTTTGTGTTTCATTGTAACTCCAAGAGGAAGATATTGTACCAGGCAAGGGACTGTAAGAGATATTGACACTAGGTTGCAACAAAGGAACATCATTGTGCACCCTATTATCTGACATAGTGCTTCCCTTGATTCTAGATCCATCAGGTTCTTCCATATGATTTCCAAAATCAGTATGTTCTTCTTTACATGTAAGGAGATTTACAATGTGACAACTTGAATTCTCCATTGGTACTTCACTTATTGTATAATCAACACACTCAGCTTCAACTTTTCCAGTGCTTGAGTGTTTCACTATCCCACCTTCAATGACACTAATACTGGAACAAGAAACTCCTTTTTGTTCATCTTTGATAGCATCGTCCATGTGGAGAACCCACATAATGGGAATGGCTAAGTCTGCTCTGGCATGATAATCAAGAGCGCCAATGTTATTGATACTAGTAAGGCATGATTGTGACTCTATTGCTAGCTTTGGAATGCCCACTTGGTACCCATCTCCTATGCGAGGGGATATCAATGGTTCATCATAAATACCATTTCTGACAAGGGAATCTGACGAAGGTAACTGATCAAAGAACGTGCCAGCAATGTGCTCTTCTTCAACACAGTTCATTTCGCAAGAATCCATCTGTCAACACATTGACTAGAAAAGGTCAGGCACCTGTGCATTGCCTCACAACTTTGCAGAGAAAGGCCCAAATAATAATTAAGTTGTTGATTTACCAACCCAACTCAGATTTGAATAAAGATGTGAAATTTATTGCAGACATTGTCCAGGGACATTAGATTTCAATAAAGATGTGAAATTTATATGGATGCATTGTCCAGGGATAGGACTCGTATGCCAACCAGATCTTCAAAAGCTATATGCAATTTCTCCAATTTAATTCGTCTGAAATAAATTGATTAAAACATTAACTAGGAAATATCAGAAACTTGTGAATCGCATTCCCTGTGCATCAAAGAAACGCCCGAATATGGATGTAATGTCAGAAAAGGGGGTGGATGTCAGATACATATAAGAATATCTCTTCTACTATAGCATTCTTCAAGAAACGCATATATTTGAAATAGCGGGAATTTGAAAACAAAAATCAACGCCGGGAAAGAAAATAATTAGTTTTACTTTTTCTTATAAAAAAATTAATCATTTATAAATTTTTATCACCTGAAACCTAATAGAGGGAAATGGTTCAACTCAGTAAAAATGGTAAAACAAGAAAGACTAATCCCACGCACCAATTTTGGGAATGAAGATATACGAACAAGAAACCAAGCCTAACAGGCAACATGAATAACATGCCGACGACTCCTTTCAGCAGTCAAAACAACACGCCAATAAATGAAACCCTCATACGATGATATCAGCCCAACAGCAAGCTAACCAATTAGAAATCAACAATAAGATCCTGCAATCATCAAGTATATCATTCTAGTTCTGAGGCGTTACGAAGTAAACCATCGGCCATACACACTGCTCGATCCACATTCAAAGAAAAATACTTTTTGACGAGGATTCCCATGATAATTCAACAAATCCTACAACTGCCCACGTTAGCAGAACACCCGGAATCATGTCGCGAACATAGTCAGAAAAGCAGACACCAGAAAGCTTACTAACAAGAAAGCACATAAGGTAAAAAAGAAAACGATAACGAGATTGAAAACAAAGCTACAGGAAAATAGTATACCGATCGCTAGGAAGAGGTTGGTCACGACGAATCTTCGCCTTCAACAAACAAACCGACCCACGAGAGAGAAGCAGAGCGAAGGAGAGGGCGACGAGGAGAGCGACGAGAAGGCGGAGCCGCGGAGGCAAGACAGAGACTTGGAAAATAATAATAGTGGCCTAGTGGTGAGTTCGTTCTCCTCTTCCATAAGTTTGCCGAAATAAATAAGGCCTTTTTACCTTTCATTTAATAGATAAAAAAATTTTAACTGCGCCAGTGGGTCCCGTCGTTGCATGCAATCATAAGGCAGGTAGCAGCCGGTTTTTGAGACGATTAATGTAATGGATAAATCAATTAAAACTTCTCTTAAATTGTTTTTTTTATTTATTTTAAAACAAAAGTTTGCAATGTGCTGTGAAAATTATATCAATCAATATGCTTTTACAAATTTATTTTTCATATTCCAATTTTATCTTTAAAATCAAATTTGTAAAATAGATTCTATAGAGGCCTAATTTTCAAAATCAACATTAAAATAGTTTGTTGTTTTTTAAAAAAATAGATTTGACATATTTCTATTTTAGTTCTTTTAAACTAAATATTGTAAATAGTTTATATAGAGTCCTAATTTACAAAATCAGAATTAAATTCGACAATGTTTTTTTTTTATTATAGATTTTGTGTATCCGAATTTATGATAAAAATTTATAGGACCAGTCATTTACTCCACGTGCCCAGCGGATCCCTTGCGTGTAATTGGGCAGCCGAATTCTTCTGGGCAAATCGTCACGTGAATAAAAAGCCCATACAACTTTGGATTTATAAAGTCGCAAAAGCCCATAATCAAATAAACTCGATGACATCTAATAGATGGAGTTCAAACAATCTCAAATTAAATTTAAACTCGAAAAAAAAATACTATTAAAAGTTGACTTGCAGTTGACTTTCAGCTTAGGTCATGAAGGGCATGATATACTTGCACTTTGGAAATGGAGGTGGAAAGTTGGATCCTCTTATGGTTCCATCTGAGCAATTAGCAAGTAGTGTTCAACAACGCTACTTCAGATATAAGATACAGACAATTCTTAGAAAGCAACAAAGGCACTCACTCTCACTGTTCTTATGTCTGACATTAAGATAAGGCATTCATTAGACTTTCCGCAAGCAGATAACAGTAGTAAAATTAATCAGCATTAATGCATCACCAGGGCTAAAAAAAGGGGGATTGAACTGTTTTGCCCTCTTGTGCCAAACACATCATGCACAGCTTTCAAAATCAAGTCGTTAGTGTGCCTTCATTCTTGTGATTCTGCTTCACCTTTTTACCTGGTAAGCATAAAATGCCCTGATAAAAGATTCAACATATTTTAAGTACTATGCATACTGTTAGCAGACCTGAAGAATATCACGGATAGAAAAGTTAATACATAGAACTTCCTGCGTACAGACCAACAGCAAGGCATTTTAAATCTTACTGAAAGCTCAATGAGTCCACATCTAGTTATATAAATAAATCCCATGCAGAAGGGGGTGCTACATTACTAATCAGAGCATCAGTCAATGGAGAAACAGGTCGTAGGAATCAGAGATCTTTGGCACGGAGCTGCCGATGTTGTCCGTATTGATGCCATTCGAACCCGGGAAACTGAGCTCCCACACAGGTTCATCCATCCAAAACGCTTTGCTCATCTCTGAGATCATCTGATCTTCTCCATTAGCGTTGCTGGTCGATGTTTGGTTCTGCAGTTGGGAAGCCACCTGAGCATTTGGCTCAGTCGAGTGCTTGCGGGAGTTGGAAGACCGACGGCAGCTCTCCTGGACTATGCTGCTCAAATACCCCGACCTGGTGTCATCGCAAAACAGGAAGTCATCAGAAATCTCTACGTCATTGCTCTTAAACTCCGCCGCAGTGCGACGGCTCGGGGCGGAGATGCTATGGCGATGGCTCTGGATTGAGAAGGCGCTGTGGTCGGGGGGTTGAACGACGGGCAGAGCACCACCGGTGAGGTGGCCGTGGCGCGGAGGTTGCGGGATGTTGAAGCTTTGGGAATGGAAATGAGGGAGGACGGAGTACTGGAATGCAGTGATGGGAGTCTCGGAGTAGATGAAATTGGTCCTCGCATGACAGCCCTTCATGGCGAGTGCTGCTCTGTCGTAGGCCAGAGCCGCTTCTTGGGCAGTATCGAACGTCCCCAGCCAATGCCTCTCCTTGGTCGTTGGGTCCCTTATCTCCGCAGCATATCGCCCCCATGGCCGCCTCCTCACCCCGAGGAACCTCCCCGGATCAGCCGGCTTCCTCCTTCCTCTCCTCTCGCCGGAGGATGGAGGAGACGATGGGGATGATGATGAGTGAGAATTCTTAACCTGGGAGAAGTTCATCATGGAAGAACTAGTGTTAACATTGCACCCTTGATCCTTCGCTGTTGCATTGTCGATGGACTTGGAGGAAGAAGACATGGATAGAAAAGAAAAGGACGAGAGGGAATTGGATATGGTGAGATTGTAGTGGAATGGGGAGGTGAAGAGATCTGTAGGGGATGGGTTTAAAAGAGAGATGCTGGAAGGGAGGATGGATACAGGGGATGCATGTCATGGATATCTTCATGCCTCACCTTCAAAATATATAGTAATGGAAGCCATGCATTTGGATCTTTCTTGTCTTCAAAATGACTAAGATATGATTAACCAACTAATCCACTAGGAATTTCCAATAGTTGCATTAATCAATCAGTATGAACATATGGGCTACAGATGTGTACATATATCCGTGTGTTGGGAATGCGAAAGATAACATAGGATCAACATGGGTCCTCCATTCCACACCCTACCACTTTTTTTTTCCCATGGATTGATCGCTCTCGTTTTGAGTGAGAACTAGCAGTTGATAATTACTCAGATTTGACATATATATGCAAGCATAAACCGTAGCCTCGTGGAGCCTAAACACTTTACGGATCTAAATTATGAGGCATGCAAAGGATCAGCCATGTGCTTCCGCATTTTAAGCGAGACATAAATGGATCGAGTTGCTTTTGTGGCCTTTTGTCAGCTTCAAGGTTTTCCACCGGAGCAGTTAACGCTGCTCTCTTCGAAACAAACCAAGACAATATTCTTCTTTCTTAATTTGTGAGGCAAACCTCAGTAGTGACTGCCACATGAAGGAGGAGAAGCTGCAAGGGCGGCGGTCCCCATGGCCAACAGATGGTGCCATCTTAATTTTATCTGACTAACATTTACATTTGGGCATCGTAGCGAGCATTCACGTCCCTCGAAAAGTAAAATGGAGTCAAAAAGGCGAAGTGCCAAGGAATAGAATGCCAAATGAATCAACACAAATTGAGTATATATGTCATAATATATACGAACATTGACTTCTCCACTGAGGGATTGTGAACTTTGATGCGTATGATGATTAGATCCTTGCGGATATTACATTATAGTGAGTACAATACATATGTGTATTTTGTTTTCTTAAGGAAAATAATAATCATGTTGATGGCACGGGAACCAAAAGAGAGAAAGAAAGAGGGCATTACATATGGTGGTGTGGAGAGGAGAGTAGGAGTAGGTCGCCCGGGATTTGGGGATTGGCTTTATACTAGTTTGACTTGAGGTTTTGATGGAGGTGGCAGAAGGAACAGTGCGGTTTGTCTGGCCGTGGTAGGTCGTACGTGAACGTGAGGGCGTGGCGCCGGGGCCGGTGGCTGGGAGTGCGCACGTACCCAAGTGCATGCTCCACCGTGACGTCCGCGGAGTACTGGAAGGCATGAGAGCAGCACGAGCTTGTCGGCGACAACTTATTGGTGGCTCTCGCTCGGTCACATCGATGCGAGGATCGCGATCGAGATCTCGTGGTTTGCTTTGCGCACCACCTGATCGGAAGCGAAACTCGCCGGTCTTCGTTGCTTGAATCCGCACAAATCCGATGCCTTCGAGTTCCCTGCAGATTTTCCTCGTTATTTATAAGGTTAGAATATAGTTAAATAAAGTGTTCGAGTGAACAGAGTGTTTTGCTTGGTGAGTAATGTGGATTATCACAACTGAAGGAATATACAGTGAACATTGCCCGACATGCGGCCATGCACAGACTAGTCTAGCGGTCCAAGACTAAACTTTTGGTAAAGATCATCTGGCGAACAACACTGACAGTGGGCATGCTCAATCCTTCCACTCTTCTCCGTGTATACGTACTTGTGTTATTGTGTAGGATATTCCTGCAACCCATTCCTCTCGCAATCGATCGCTACGTGTTGAATTCTCAACACGCAAGAAAATATGCAACCATGGCGATTTCCTATGAACACTGTGGCACATCGCTCCCAATCATAACAAATACTGCTCTCATGTTCCTCTTCTCTCTCTCTCCCTCTCTCTCTTTCGGCGAGACATGTCTCCAATATTATATATACGTACGCATGACACTGTAGGACACTACTCGTTACTGCTCACCATAACAAGGATTCAATCGTGATAACAAACCGCACCGTGATTAATGACACTTGCACCCGCTCCTTCACCTTGTTTAAGAAAATTGAAGCAACTGTAAGAAAAGGATTGACCCAAAGCACTTTTATTTTTTCACCTTAATTTCATTCGGCTTGAAAAGAAATTTGCATCGCAGTAAATATTCATGTGTCATTGTGATGTGTGAATGTTATTTATACTAAAATTTTGCAGATCAGGATGAAGAAATATATATCAGAACTCATGAGCAAGATAGAGGTTTGACTCGTCTTAAAGCAAAAGTTCACTATACAGAATTCCTAGCAGAGATCTTTGAGGAACTATTTCTTAAACTTAAACTCATTGCTTATAACAACAAAAAAGCTAACCGAAGAAAGGGGATTTTGCAACTGGTTCAATAAGACGACAAAAACCATTTCCTGATCACGAGTTTGATGAAGTTTCCATTAGCAAATGGAACCAAATATCTGAAATTTCGTCAATGCAGATAGAACGCGACCTGATGCCTCAACATCAATTATTTGTTGAGGATAGAATCACAATTCATAGGACATCAATTATGTTTCTTGAGGATAGAATAATAGGACATGTCAACTTTTTAAATATATATATACTAAAATAATTGGAAAGCATCAAAGGATCCCACTGCGTACCTTTCAGTTATTGCAAAATACATATATAAAACTGTCAAATGTCATGTAATAGTGCCAACAACTGCTATCTATAGCCTTCAATTATTTGTATGCGAAAATAGTCATAATACTGCAACTTCTCTTGTCCATATATATGTTAAAGAAACGATCTTGCAATTTCTCTTGCATCTATGCCACTAAACCTAAATTAAAAGACATACCATAGTCCCGTGATTAGAAAATATACATTTAAATTACACTTTGATTCGATCTGTTACATTTAAAAAATACAATCAAACCAAATTAGGCACTGATCTCAAATTCCGTGCAGTGTTTTTTTAAAAAAATATTTATACTCATTGAAAACGTATTATAAAATTGTATATTGAAAATTTTTAAATTTCTTAATTATATTTTAAGTTTTCTCAACTCTAGACGGATTTGAAAACTGAGGAAAAATTTTCCATTATTTATTTATACTTTTCACTGTTTATTTATTATAAAATAATAGACGTATAAATTCACATGCTGATCAATTTTTATAAATTATCTTATCCGTTCAAATCAGATGAAAATCATTCTCTCCCTACCTCTCTTGCATCTCCTCAATCGACTACACAAGCCCTTCTACGTCGTCATGATTAATTATAATTTTTTAATTTATCTTCTCATAAATAATCATAAAATCAATCAATAAGACCGTTAAAATGACAAATACCATATAAAAACTACATGAGCCACAAGCGGCCCTTGCGCGGACAGCATTGCATGGTCGGTCTAGCACAGCCGACCGCCCAGTGTGACCATGCGACGACGCAGCCACATCTCACACAGAGCGACATTTGCACGGCCACTAGCCTCGCCCAGGGTGGCGCCACGAGGGCAGCCCTGCTCAGATCGCGGGCTTTCACCATTTATTTTTTGAGAAATGATATGTAACATGAAAAAATCTAACATGACACACTCAACTGCATGCCTGTGGATCCCACTGCATGGATGTATAATCCACTACATACAGTATGTCATGTTAATTTCATGTTAGACTTTTTCATGCTACATATTATTGTTCTTATTTTTTTTTTATCATTTTTAATTCCTTTTCCCTCTTCTTTTCATCCAGATTTTACTCACCACCTTAGAGATTCATAAAATTGCTAGACCTTAAAAAAAATAAAACACAACTAAAAAAAGATTCATAAAAGTTTCTAGAGTTCAAAACATGACACTGGTTCTTTTAGTAGTCCATGAACTGCACTGTACATTGCCATGTCCGGAAAGATGAAAACCCTTTTATAAAATGAATACATCCTAAAGGAGCCAAATCTACAGCATTTGCAATTACCTCTTCCGCCTCTTTGATTCAGCCTACATAAATAGAGACGCAATTAGATCATTTTTACTCAAATATTTTCTAGAACTACACGTACAATTTCAAGTTGCCCTGGAGTCACTGAGTGTGTTGGTCATGCTACATAAACTAGCTAAATGACAGCTTACAACTCAGAGTATGGAAAGAAAAAAGAATATAAACATCTTCGACTTCATTTCCATTTCATAAGACGAAAGCAATTCAAATTCCCTAAAATTGATAGAAACAAAGGCGTAATGGTACCAAAAATGGCAAAGGAAATTTTAAGTGGACGGAATCAAGATTTGATGGAGCCTAGTATTAATCAACAAGTCTTGAACTTTGTATATACATCCAACCATGCAGAACAGCGATGAAAAACTTGCATCTATAATTACTTAAATAAGAATGTACAATGATGGTGTAGGATATATAGTGACTAGATCACCTTTGTCTCAGAAACTGCTGAAGCTGCAAAACCGTTCATAGATCTTTTAGCTTCACTTTCAGAGTCACAGTCCGAGCACAGAAAACAATCCAATTTTTTTGCCTGCTCAATTGCCATGCCCATGCAAGATGGATGAAACCTGTCCAAATAATCAGCTTTTAAAGAGTCAGCCACACAAATGAACCAATTTTGATTAAAAGAGTAAAGCGATAAAAGTGAATAAAAAATAAAGTAAAGAAGTAAACAAATTAAAGATTCAATTTGCAGCTGTTTGAAATAAAAGTTATACTTTGATTAATCCATTGATTATTAGCAAGTGTTGCTCTCAATACCAATTAAGAATAGTACAAAGTAAGAAGGAAAAGGAATTTATGTTAGTGGTAAAAAAAAACCATTTGTGAAGATTGTGCACTATGATCAGGGATTATAACCTACTAAAGTGGCAAATGGAACACATGAACATATTGCATCAATATACGTAGATCACCATAAATCAGTACTCCTACCAAGAGGCATCCATGCATATATGCTTGATTCTAGACCATAGTAAGAAAAGGAAGTACACTGAGATAAGACGTACCAGATCCTATCACAAAATTTGATACAGGAAGCTAAAATCACCCAAGTAAGTGAGCATTTTTGTAACAATATGCAGAAATGCACCATAATCAAATTAGTCAACTTGTCTCCGTACTGATCTAAGCCATCACCAGATTAAGGTATGCCAATACAATACAAACCACAATGATAAACAAGAATCTACTTTAGAGTTCACATATCCAGGAATGGCATATTGACTAGGTAGATATGTGGAGGGTTTATAAAGATCCTTAATATCATTGCGAAGCACCAGCAAGAAGTGATGCATAGCTCCGAATGCCAATGGAGAAGGATTGAATGATGATTAGGATTGAATAGGTAAAATTAGAACATTATATATCCAAAAATCAAGTGTATGCACATGATACATGATCATCCAAAATAATCAACTTATGCAATCCATATACCAAGCATATATACATACATAGAAGCAGAATTTTGATATTTTTTGTTATTTAAGTTGAAACTTGATTAATAAACTAGTTGATAATAATCACATGCTTGATGGCATATTAGTTAAACAATAACAGTATACCTATGCAGCCACATTACTGATGCAAATATGATCATAATGTAATTGGAGTAAATATTGAACTTAATTCCATGACCCTATATTATGGCCTTGCATACAGTATGCAATGTAGCCACTTAATGCAAAGTGCATACACCTATGTGACCACATGCTAAATAGCGAAGAAAATACTTGGCAGCGTAGGACTTGGAGCATATATTGAACTTGATTCTATGAAAATATAAACAAAAGGAGAAAGATGAAACTCCAGAAATCAGGTAAAAAGATTTGATGTAACCTACTAACAGTGAAGTTTTAACAAATTTATATAAAAAAAGTGGAAAATACTGATTAGCATATACCAAAAAAGATAATTATTATGCTGATACAACAAATCTATCCTCTAGAACATACATATAGTAACAAACAACAAAGCAGAACCATTGTTTCTTAAGTCATGAGACAAACAAATTGAGGATAATCACATGCAAGTAGGGAATTCATTATAATAAAGAAACCTTGACTATTATAGCAACAAAATGGCTATTAATACTGGTCTAGGCAGATAACAATCTGGTTGATTCCACACCAAGTCTGTAAAAACTTGTCAGTCAATCTCATTGAACTTCCAGGAAATTAGCATGATCATCCCACATTATGGTCGTTGAATTGAACAATAATCAGTTCCAACAAATCATCATTTCACGGTTTATGGTACATTGGTATGCAATCAACTAAACAAGTACCTGTTAATGTTTGTAACACGAAAATTCCTAATATGGATTCTGAGCAGTCAACAAATCTACTAGCATCATCTGATCAGATATCCAAAGTATGGTTGGTAGTCCATGCTACTTCGCATAATTGAAAATTTCAAATGGAGGACATAAGACCTCTCATAACTGTTATAAATTGACGATTTAAAATATTAGATTATTCATATCAAGTAATAGAGCACTAAACCATTTCGGAAACATAATATGGATTTTAATGAAAAAAAAAGAGAAAAAGTAATGGCATCATTAGACAAAAGCAAAAAATTAAATAAAATAAAATTGATAGAGAATGAAAAGAGAAAGAAAGAAGGGGAGAAAATTAGATCCCCAGTAATGAATTCCTTCTCTGGAATGTCAATCTCTACCTTCTCATCAAACAATAAAACAACTGTTTGTCACTTCTTTTTTCTTTTTTTGACTTGGGCAAAACAAATATTCACTGCTTTGAAAAATAAGACTAATATAAGGTTGATAAAGAAGATGAACAAGAAATATGTAGTTCATACTTTTATATTAAAAAAAAGTTGCTTCTTTTTATAAAACCAACGCACATGCCTATGGTATAAAGAGCTATCCGTGACCAAATGAAATCTCAAAGGCTAAGCTTAATTTTCCCTTAAAAGTGTGAAATACAAATATCCATACTAAAGGAATAGAGATAAGAAGAAAAGACAAGTTATGAAATCCACGGAATTGCATGACATCAGCATGCAAATGAGTCAATGCATTGTACATAGACCATAGTGGGAACATTTGATCCTTTTATATTATTATCTAAAACTGATATAAATATTAAGGCATAGGAAATTGGAGCATATACATCTGAGTTTCCTGCCGAGATTAACACACTGTCCATATACCATGCTCATTTTATGTAGTATTTAATATGGTTCCAGTGCTAAAAGAAAGATGATGCAGATTATGATGTCTTAATTTCTTCACATAAGTGGTGCGTGATGTATATAACCTTGGCATAGTCATTATTACATGGTAAGGAAACTGGGTGGCAACATTCTGTGCTAAAAACAAAATAATGCAATCCATGAGCAAACTAAATGATGGAATTGAATAAAACAGGCGTTCTGAGGACTAACATAACCAGACATGAGATCACACAAACTCACATAAACTTGGTTGAGTCGAGGAAAGCAATAAAGAGGAAGAAAGAGTAGCTGTCTTTTACCAGTCCTTGCACCCCTCACACTGAACCATTAGATCGTCCGGGTTGTAAGGCATTTCACACTTGCAATACCTGGATAGCAAGATAACGCTCGACCCATGGGCATACAATCACCAAAAAGCTACGATGAAAAGAAGAATACTAAGGAGAATAAAAGAGAGTTGATGAATAAATGCCGTACACGGCGACTCGGTCAGGAGTGAAGGCCCCGGTGGCAGCTTTGTAATCGAAGCGGCAGAAGTAGTCCTCGGTGCCGACATTCTCCAGCTTGGTGTAGTTCTTGAAGGTGTGGACGACGCACTTGCCCCCAATCGTGTGGGCACTCTGCACGTCATAGTGGTCAGAGAGAAACAACTCCTTGGCACCGTGAAACTGCCGTCGGCCGCCAATGGATTCCTCGGGCCGGTAATACCACCGTACCCGCACCCGCACGTTGTTGCGGTGGTCCGCCTCGATCTTCTCCACCCGCGCGACGTAGGGAGGCTTATCCGATTCCGCTGGCCGCATCAGCACGCAGTCCCCAACTGGAGCAGAAACAACAGACGGAAACAATGAGAAGCGCAAGCCAAACATAGAACAAGGCACAAATCTGAAGAAACACCTTTAACGATCTTGCTGGAGCCCTTAATGGTGTAAGAATCGAGGTCTTTCTTGCCAGGTTTCGTCTTGGCCATCAGCAGCAACTTGTAGAGCGGGCTACAAAGAGAGCTACGGATCAAAGAACCTGTTCGTCACCTTGACGATGGAACCCTAGAGCAGCATGTAGGGAAGGAGAGAGAGTGGTGGAGAGCGAGGAGAGCGCGTGTCAACTCGCCTTCCGACAGCAAGTGGCAGAAGCGACCAAGAAATAGTTAGTGAACAGGCTGAGGCCGGCAGGCGATGGTTTGCGGATCGGGTCGACGTGAATGGATCTGGTTAAACTTGCCGGCCGATCCAGCCCAGTACAACATAATAATTGGCACTTTTTTACTTTCTCCATGGCCTTTTATTTTTATTTTGGTATTAAAACACCATCAATTTTTAGTCAATAATGCATTCAAATGATAAATTACTATCGCTATTGTTCCGATTGAGATCCGTTTCTGAGTATGCAGCTTCTTCAACACCTCACTTGAGTGAACTTGGAGGGAGAGGGGGGGTGTAGAGCTTCTGGAACCTGTAGGAGGGTGTAGAGCTTCTGAAATTACCTGCACGCATAAACACCGTGAGAAGGAAGGCCAGGGGTTGCCCCGGCGCGACCACTCCGATGTTTAAATCAGCCTGTGGAGAAGGGAAGAAAAATGAGAGTGAAGCGAGAGAGTTAGTGAGATTGCTTACCCTTCTTCAGTACAAAACAAACCTTTTATATAAGTCGAAGGTGTTATGTCACATCACGGATGTGATTGAAGTCCCATCACCGTTATGAATGTGTCAGAAGGCAGGGTATAGTCAGCGCATATATCCCATCGCTGACTCGTATTAAAGGGGGGGTCACGTCGTGTACGTTCGTCAGAGCCTCGCCATGATGAGTTGCAGAGGTGGCAGGGGGCATTCACAACCGTATGATGGGGGAGTAACCTTTGGGAAATAAAAAGAAAAGTCTGTCTTGGGCTAGGGCAGGATGGTGAAGCTGGCGTGCCTTACGTCCGAATGGGTCACCTCGGCTCAGGAGCCGAGGTGCCGGGTGTCCGGCCTGACTTGGGTTCCGTAACGCTCTGAGCCCGACTCGAGGACCCGACTCAGTTAGGTATCGAGCAGTCGGGCAGATGAGCCTCAATCCGGTTACGGCTCCGTTGGAGGAGTATCGTCATCGGGTCCTACCCGATCCTTCTGATTTGACCTGCCAGACTCGTCTCGGGGCTGACGTGCCGGGTATCCGGCTCGACCCAGACTCTGTGACGTTCTGAGCCTGACTCGAGGATCCGGCTCGGCTCAGCTTGGAGGCGAGGTAAGGCCGAATTGACAGGGAGAGGCCTATTTCTTTGTTGAGTCGGACTGATTCTTGCCTCGCCTCGAGGGATTCGGTTCGAGGATTCAGTACTGAGTCGCTTGAGAAGGTGAGACTTGATCCGACACCGGCGCCACCACGGAGTACTCCCTTCAGGTCTTTCCTGATCCCTCTGATGCGGCTTGCAAGGCCCGACTCTTGGCCGAGGCGCCAGCGGATTAGGCCCGATCCGGGCTTCATGAAGCCCTGGGCTAGACTCGAGGGGCTGTTCTTGGATTTGACTAACCACACCAGCTCTTTACGACCATAACACAAGCCTCCCCACTAGTCTAGTCGAAGGAGACGTAAGTTTGACTAACTAGACCAGTGTGGGGGTGGGCGTGAGTCACAAGTCGGAATCAGGATTGTGCCTTGAGTGGTTGATCCATACTTGCGTTTGTGAGGGGGAGAGATAATGCTTCACGTGGTTTTAAGGAGCGCAAGCGTGTCTCACTGCGCCGCCAACGGTGTGATACGCTGATGACATGGCGGAATTATTCCCGAGGTGCCATAAATGAGGGCATGCCGGCGTGATGTCCGACGAGACATGTGATTTGTCATCATGATGTGGAGGATCTACCTCGAAGGGCGCACCTACCGAACGGCTGTCAGTCTCTCCTCCTTACTTCCTGCTGCTCGATCAAACGACTCTGATCAGCTAGGGTGTTGGATATATAGGGCACTGTATCGGACACGTGACGGCCACGCGATCGTCTTTCTTGCGCTTCTTCTTTCTTCGTGCCTTTGCTTCGTCGTCCCTTTAGTTTCCTAGTGCCTCCATCATTCTATCTCTGAATTCGTAAGTCTTTTTTCCTTTCTGCTCTGCTTCTTTCTGGAAATGGTGTCGGAAGAGGATTCCGGTCCTTGGTATGAGTCCATAGAGTCGACCTACCACCAGAAGTCCATATCCATGACCAGGTTAGCCTACGAGATGCCGCCCGACCTTAGGATTAGGGTTCTTAAGCCTGACCAACGACCTTGTTCGCCTCCGCCTACTAGCCTGACCTTTTTTCAAGGTCAGCTCGAAGGCGGTCTTCGATTCTCGATTCCGGAGTTCTTCTAAGCCGTCTCGACCTACTTCGGTATTCCCCTCAACTAACTTGCCCCTAACTCTTTTTGACTCCTCTGTGGAGTCGCCCTTGTCTTTCGCATGTACCAAATCCCTTTGCGTCCTTCCATTTTTCACCTATTCTTCTACCCAAAGAAAAAAGAAGACGGTGTTTTCTTCTTCAATGCCAAACCTGGGATCAATTTCCTCGATAAGTATCCCACTTCCCACAAACATTGGAAGGACAAATTTTTCTTCATTAGTTTCCCGAGTCTGATTCCCTTCCCATCTAGGTGGCAACACGAACTTCCGATTCCCCCTACACTGAGATTTCGCCGAACTGATCCGGAGGTCGCGGTGATGGCCGACTCGCTGAAGGGCTTGAAGTTCGATGTTACTCAGTTGGTGAGCGAAGAAGGACTGCTGTACCGAGGCGGACTAAGCCCAATTGCCGCTGAATTGTCGCAACCTCTCGATAAGAAGTTGAAGTACTTGACTTTTATAATAACTAACTGAGCTTTTTTGCTCGCCTACAACTGACGTCTGGATGGCAGCCTCAATCAATAAATATTTGAAGTGGGATAAAGCGGTCCTCGGAGCCTTCGCAATTTCTACTGCCCCGGCCGTGACTCCCACTGCGGCAGCCTGAGAGCAAGAAAGGGCTGAGGCCGCAGCGCCCGAGACCAAAGTCTCAAATTGGGCGGAGGAGCCGGACCGAGGGGAGTCAGGGGCGCAAAAGGCATGAGGCGAGAGGGAACGCCCCCCTAAGCCCTCCAAGTCCCACAAGAAGCATCACCACCGATCCTCGGGATAGGAGGAGAAGAAGGCGAAGTGCGCGAAGAAGGTAGGCGCTTCTGAGGCTGGCAA
>JBBMKF010236140.1:0-16912 GCA_037834155.1 Curcuma caesia
TACACCGTAGGGATTGAAATTGCTCTTTTAACCCTGTATACTTAGTATTTGTTGTATAAATTGAGTATTGTATTGAATTTTCATTCCATTCCACCCTAAGCGCATACGAGGCAATCTCATCTTAAAGAGAGAGTCTAACTCTTATCGTGACCCGATGACTTCCCCTTCGATCCTTAGAGATCATCCATGTCCTTCGATGCTCGGAAGATCTTTAGTGGTAATTTATTTGAATTTTTGTGTCAAGTAAGATGCTCGAGATCGTGAAGCTTAAAGGATTTATATGAGATCATTCCTCTCATGTTAAGATTCGATTATAAATAGTTCCCGGAACATAGCTGAGTTAGTTACGATGGGACAGACTTAGAGAAGAGAGCAAAAGTTCGAATCGCTGAGACAATACCCTCCTTCGTTGTAGCCAATTGTAGTTTTTTGATTTACCTTCTCACAAATGGTTGTGGGGTCGACCGTGTGGGGCTACTGGGAAGGTAGATTCCACCTTTTTGCATAAGAGTATAAGTGAAATATAGTGGTTAAAATGATATTTTTTGAAAGTGTGAGTGCATTTTTGAAAAGTAACTAAACTAGGGAGCAAAATAAAATTTTCTTTTCAAGCAGGGGGGACTACGAAATTTCGCTGCTCTAGATTTAAGTCCCACCCTCGCCGGCTCGCCGCGGATCCTCGCCCTCCCTCCGCCGCCCTTCTCTGCCCCCTCCCTCCGCCGAGCAACCTTCTATCATGCTTAGAGCCATCGCTCGCCTCCGAACCCCACTCCGGTCGCTGCCCAAACCCACTCCCCTATTTCCTTTCTCTCCTCCTTGGCCTTCCTTCTCGCCGGCCCTCCCCTCGACACCTTCCCCCTCCGCTCCGCTCCCCGCTGCCTCCTTCTCCTCCACCCGCCGGAGTAGAGGGGAGACCGATCAAAATGAGATTCCAACGGTCAGCGTCTCTCTCTTCGGTCGTGACCCCGCGCGACCGCCGAAGCTGTTCGTGGTCCAGCCCCGCCTCCGCCCCGATTCCCTCCTCAAATCCAAGCTCGCCGAAGCCCTTAACCTCGCGAATTCTCTTGAGGAGCCTAGGGATGGATTCTTCGAGGAGGAATTTAGCGCCAAGGAGCAGCCTCCCCATATCGTTGTGCAGAACCCCGCTGCCAGATCGCACAGAATGCATTCGGGTTTGCTTCTCGCATGGTTTCCTTTTCAAGTGACATTTTTTTCTGCATACTTTATTTGTTTCTTCTATATGGTTACATCGTGGAATGCTTTTGTCGTATAAGTGGGCTTACGACTTTTTTTTCCCCTTCGATCTATATCAGTGTATCATACACGTCCTCTGGCAGTTTAGTTGGACTATGTTTAAGTCGGTTGAAGATATTTCCCAATTATGCTGTAGATTGATGTTTCTAGCATATGGAAAACAAGTTAGTTGGTTCTTGGTGGTAAATATTAGTTAGTGTATTTAGAAGGAACTGAAGGCATGGTTCCACAGACAACCGAATGCTGCTCAAAACAATAATAGGATGTTGTTGTTCTTGTAGCTACTTCGATCAGAGCATAGGCTACTGCTCAGTATTGCTCAAAAACATTTGTACTTGCACTTTGTCTTCTTTATCATTTTAGATTATCATGCTTTTTGGACAATTTGGCATTGTTTATATCAAGGGTGGAAAGCTGTTAGTAAGTTTTGGAGTTGGTGCACATATTCTTCTGAAGTCTGGACTTCTCTATGGTTTAGATGATGGAATCACAGACATTTTGTACAGTGTTGGTTTCACAATTTATCCTAAGATCCTATCCCGTTGCTGATATATTATGTAAATCCTAGTATCTAAATCAGTTGAGATCAATTCTCTGAATGAGCAAGGTTGTTGTTTATGACTCTTTTCAGCCAACAAGAGAATTCATTAGTAACTTCCATACTAATTATCTTGTAATTTGTTGCCTCTGGCAATGGTGCTACAATCTTATGGATTCAATTTTATTTTTCTAATATCAATGTCGTTAATAAAGAATAAGGAGGGGCGAGCAGGTAAACTTTATTTATTTGGAAGAAATGGTAATCTCAATTCATACTCCACCTTGGCATCAACTTCTGTCAATTTTGGCATATTGTCAATGAAATATTTTACCATATCTTACTGACAATAAAATATAACATGTATACAAAAATAAATCTCAATGATTTATACTGAGCATTATCCCAATCATAATGCTTCTTGCAAGCAGTCGCCATCAAACTGCTCGAAACATAATGTTTTGCCTATCATTTAAATCTCTATTCAATGTGTTTATATTGTGTGAATACAGAATATTTTATGAAACACTAGCTGTCATAGCTGCTTATTTTGTTTCCTTGATGTTGTTTTTAGAATATGGAGTTAGTGTGCTAGGCTTGTGTATATATCTTCAGCAGTATGATAGAATGATATATAATAATGAACCAGATTAAGGATTTAGTTACATCACAGTAGGGGATGCAAGAACTTGATATAATAGCAATACCAATATGCAATTTTTTTTGCTTTTTAATATCAACTGAAACACGCTGCTTTTTCATTATCTTACACTTGGTGTAACTTCATCAATTGTAAGAAAAATAGCCTCACAAAACCACAATTTGCATGGACCGACCACCCTCTTTTGGGTCTAAACTAGTGAGAATACTTAGCAGCATGTGACCTCCTTATAAACCAAATAAGCAAAGCTTGACAATTGAAGTCTTGTTTGTTTATTTGTTAACCTCATATTTAATTAAAACATCTTGAAACTGTTACATATATCTTCATGTTATAGTTGATAGATACCTTCAACGTTAAGATAAGATTCATGGGTAAATTTACTATTGTAGAAAGATAAAATTGTGAATATCTAGATGCTTTAAGGAACCAAATTGGTCTTAATGTCATGTATTTGCCAATTGGTCTAGTATTTTAATTCGAGTTTTTTGAGTCATTATGTAGACGTTTTAAGGATCAAGACAATAGGTATTGTGAGGTGCATATCTCATCTATCTTAGTACAGCTATATAAGATCCTACCATTTAACAAAATACTTTTAATTTTTTTTTCCATTTATGCTTATTTGATATCTTAATATTCAGTATATATTATTATTGGGAACATTTTGAATTTTGCATCATTTTTATATCATGAAGCATAATTAAAATTGTCGTAGTAGTAGTGAAAATTTGGCAAAGTGGTTTTCCTCCAAGAGGGAAGAGGGACCAAGAACACAATACAGTAGTAGTGAAAATTTGGCAAATGGGAGGAAGTGGTTTTCCTCCAAGATGCTTCTAATTAATTATTATGTAAATAATTAATTATAATAAAATGTTAATTAAAAGTTACAATTTATATTAAGTAAAATTAATCATATTATTGCTAATAATTCAATTAAATAAGTATCTAAATCTTACCAACAAAACACAATACAATATCGAAATCGTATCTTTCTGGCCAAATGTTGAAACTTTGATATGGTTTAAGATTTTAAACCTGGTTGGATCTTCTGGTCTAGGCAAAAATAGGAGGGAGTGGAGGGTTTTCAGTTGGCATGGGTACAACATGAGATACACTGGAGGGCTTTTGGTGGACTTACAATGAGGGCTTTTGGTGGAATTACAAAGCAAGTGGGAAGTGTTAGGAGGCCAAGAACATAATGGAGAACATGGTGGTGAAAAATAGGGGAGGAGAGATGGGCACGCTTTGCAACATGGAGAAGAAGCAACCTTGTTGGGGGGAGGATGGGGGGAGATACATTGCGTAAATAGCTGGCTCTAATACAAAGTGAAAACGTAACATAGATATGCTAATGTTGTATCAAATAGGAATACAACCCAAGTATTTATAGACTCTAGAAGAACTAACTAATCTATAACATAGGGAATTAGACTTGATAAATACAAAACTAGGTAATTTATTCTTATTATACATGTAGGTTATTCACAATGGAATACAAATGTTAAGTTGTGTTTTTATGTATCATGTAATAGCTCCTGTAAAATTTATGACAATGGCATGAGTGAAAAGGATCGACTTAGAAGATAAAAAAGACTTCTCTTATGAAAAGATTTTCCATATGGTATACTTTCAATTTATGTAAAGCCTCAAATATCTATTTGAATGTAGGTACATTCTACTACTAAGATTGAGAATCTTAAGTAGGAATGGTGGTCAAAGTTTCATAGATCAGATGATAGGAGCATGATCCTAGCTTAGATTCTACCATGATTGGCATCTGGATCTAGGCTGCTGTTTTCTACTTTCAGGAATTTTCTATGAAACTTCTTTGGCTAAATACTAGAAATTTAGAGCATAATTTCTATTTTTTGTTTGGGGAATAAATTGGTCTTGGAAAGTGGAAATAGAAATTTGTGAAAGTCATACTAAATTTGGGAAAATTTTGGATATGCAAAAGAGGACGAAAATGGAGTATGCTAATTTTATTTCTTTTGTATGGTCATTCATGCAAGCGAACGTGAAGAACATACCTGGGCAATATAGAAAAAATGTGGAGTTCACTAAAATAAAACTTGTTGAAGTATATGCTACAAGTTTATGCTTGTTATTATTTTATTTTTAACTTCTTGGAAAATTGTTTAGCCTAGCAGAAAAATAAGTTCATGAATCGGCTAGGGACTTTTTAGTATATCAGATAACCTTTTCAACTCTTTGCATAGGGTTGTAATATTGGGTGAAACTTTTCTATTCCAGACAAATATTTTGGAGAAGGGACAGTTGAAAATGTTAAATGCCATCTTACAGCCTTTGAAACAGAGGTACATTCCAAAACTTTTCTAAAGGAACTAATTGTTACTTGTCACTTTGAAATTTATGACACACAATATCAGTGGTTAAGTGGAGGATCTCTCCTTGAAGAAATGCTTCCTCCTCCCTCCTCACTTATGCACTCGTCAGATTTGTGTTATATACCTGGTTTTCGTGTAATGTGCATGTCATGAGGGAACAAGTGAGAATGGGAGATCTTGGCGGGGGAAAAACAAAACAAGGAGCCTTCTTCAATTAATCATTTCAAATTATATTATTTCATGAGTGATCATCCAAACAAGATCAACTGTAGTTGACATCTAGATCTGTATTGGCCATATTAAGATCTCTAACACTAGTATTGCCCTGTTTCTGGTGGAACATTTACGTATCCCTAAGTCTGCCCTTGTGCCATTTTTTTTTATCAATTGACTGTCTCACTAATATCACCTGATAAAAAAATGATAATTAAAGCTATAAATAAGAGCAATTTCTAAAGTCCATGTTATTTTACGCTTATGCTTATTTCTTGTGACATATAAGTTTGGTTGAATCATCGTTGAAAGAAGACTAGAGTGATTGTTCATTGAGATTTATATTTTAAGATTGTGATACTCAACTAGACTTGACATCTTGTCTGCTTAAACTAGGGGATAGCCAAAAGAGGTGATCAACTTGCCGGACCTAGTACCTGGGTATTTGGATCTGTAGTTGTGAGGGACAAATGGACCAGAGATAGTTGAGAAAGAATTCACAGTGTATTGTAATATGTAGATTAATAAAATTGCTCTATGAGAAATCCTAGAAAGTAGCCCTAGCTAGAGAGTTGACTCAATCAAGGAACCTATCTAAATCCTCTGTTGAACAGTTACTTGAATTAAGTTTTTTTACCTACTTGCATGCTTTGTTTACATTTTTTATTTTGGAAATTAAATGTTGTAAACGCTATACAGATTACCTGCTTGACTATGCTTACAAGTTTGTGAATTGTGGATTGTTGATTTAGATATTACAGGTTGTAAATTGATAGGCTACATAATTTATATAGTACAGGAGAAAGACAACAAGACATGATCTATTTTGTCCAGATCCTTCCCAATAAAGGGAAAGGTTCTTTTTAGAGGATCCCTCTTCCCTCTTGTTCCTGTTTAGTCTCCTTCCTTTTGAAAGTAGTTTCTAGATTGCCTTCTTTCTCGCTCTCTCTCTTTTCTTCTGTTTTGTTTATTTTACTAGTAACAATAGGCGATGACATTTGCCTAAGAGAAATGATACACTATATGAAAACACAGCATGAAAACGCAGCATGATACACCATAGAAAAAGCAAGACCTGGGTCCCACATCCATGTAGTGTAGTGTATCATGCTGTGTTTTCATATAGTATATCATTTCTCTTTGCCTAAATAGTAGATACTAGTGATAATTAAGAGAATATTAATGATTTAACCAATATAATTTCTGAATTTAATGAAAATAGAAAGAACAATAGCCAAATAGCCAATGAAATTGAAATAATTAATCATAAATGTAGTTTGGGTTCAAATTCTATATATAACGGAACCAAATATGGATGGTTTTTTCTATAATGGTAGAGAAATTAAAGAGACTTATGATTTCATGTACTTCAACTTGAAATTCTCTTTACTCATTAAATGAGTATATGATTGAATCATATCTGTCATATTTGGTTGGGTGATACCAACTGTTCCGGCCAAGTACCACGGATGGTCAAACCACCAGTCAACAAACAGTCCAATGTAGGCGACCTCCTGGATGAATTAGGGCGCGGGAGATGATCCAAACCTGAAACACACTTCAGAGAAGAGGTTAGATTAGTGTCGGGGAGTCTCGGCAAGCCACTCCGACGCTCAAGTTAAGGTTCCGAAGGAGATGATGGAAAGAAGATAATGTTAGTAGAGTTTTCGACAGCGAACCTCGAATATGGTAATGGGTCGGACCTTTTATAGCCTGCTCTTGACCTTTCCACGTTGGATAGGGCAGAGCCCTTATAGCTACCGGCAGAAGGGGATCAGATCCGACAACTATTTCCTCTTGGCCTTATGTGCAGAAAGAGGGGTATTCAAGGGAACCGAGTCTAACAATCTCGTATTCTCTTTGGTCTTATATGCAGGAAAAAATGGGTATATGAGGTGATTGAATCTGACAACCTTGTAATCGCTTGTACGTCCTCAGTCTACTGCTTGTCTGTAAGAATATTCGTGTTCTCCTCTAGCAGGCTACGTAAGATGTATGTACGTTGAAGGCATGAGGATAGAACCCCAGATGAGGCAGAGCGAGGTGAAGTGGTCGAGGTGAGATTGGCCGAGGCGAGGCTAGTCGAGACGAGACTGGACGAGACGAGGCACCTGAGGTGGCCGAGGCGAGACTGGCCAAGACGAGACGCTTGAGGTGGCCAAGGCTAGGTTGGCTAAGACGAGACTGGCTAAGACGAGACGCCTGAGGTGGCCGAGGCGAGACTGGCTGAGACAAGACTGGCCGAGACGAGATGACTGGGATAGCTGAGGCGGGGCTATTCGAGACGAGACCGGCCGAGATGGTCTTGGGGGTCCAAGTCGAACCTCGACCAAGCCCAAGCTGCACTCAAAGCCCAGTCTGAGCCCGAAGTAACGGACATACCACTTTGGTGGGGTTGGGTCTATGTTTACCTGTCTTAGGTCAGTCTTGACTCATATTGCCACGTCGATTTGGACCTTGACCTTCACATGACTCTTGACTTTACCCGGGGGGAAGTCACGTCCTTCACAACACTCGCATCACCAACTAAAACAATGAGTCCAAATCTTCCTTCGTAACTCCCAAAACTTCTTCGCATTTGCTCCATTCCACGCCTCATTTCATAGGGAACCTCAAAGTGACTCTATTTTATTATATTCCATGTATATCCCAATTCCATTCATGTAATATCCTTTGATGTCATTGACATAAGTGCATTTATAGTCTATTTGTTTCAATATATGGAAAGTTAAGAAATTATCATTTGGAGCTTTTCTGATAATTGTAACTATTTGAGATTATAACACTACTAAACTAATAATGATTAGATCATTTCAATCACTTTTAATTATGTTAAATAGAGGTTACTTTTGTGTCCTTCGACACCTCACGCTTCTTTAATCAATTCATACTTGTCTAACTAATAAAGCTTTTTAGTCATCTTTTAGTATATTGATACTATCTTAATTTATATTTTCTCATTTTATGATTATTGAAGACACTCATAATTAACTCAGGATAATGACAATTCATTTTCTCTTTTCCCATTATCCCAACGCATTGACTTTAGTATTTTCCTATATACGGTACACTTTTTAAACATGTTTTTCTAATTGCCAAACACTCTGTATCGTCAAAAGTATGGCTGATCCTTCGACAATATTATTAAACTTTTGTGTCATGAAGGGGCAATGCCAATCACACAAAAACTCCAGAAGTTTCTACTTAACCATCCACTTTTTACTTATTAATGATATCTTTATTATTATTATTTAAGTACTGTTATAGTGTGATACAAAATCCTCTTTTTAACCAAAGGCATGGATGATGAAAATACAACTTCAGAAGTTTCTCACTATTTGAATCATCCACATTTTATCCTATATATTATCTTGGTGTAATGGTAAAGTTGCTGTCATATGATTTGCCATGAGTTCGAGTTGTGAAAACAACCTCTTGCAATACAAGATAAGACTACATACAATAAATTTTTCCCGGGGATCCCGTATTAGCGGGAGCTTCATGCACTGGGCTACCTTTTTATTAATGTCCAACAATACTATATCCTAAATATCTAAAACTCCGATTTACAGAGATATATTATTCTCCATTTTAGTTATTCCCTTCTTTTCTTATTATTGAAGCTACATTTGAGTTCTATTTAGCTTAAATTCCATAGGATCTGAAAATTCTCTTCACAAACGATGCTTCGAGTTTATCCTATTTACAATCATATCAAGAATAATATATCCTCTATATATAATATGCATCTGGAAGGTGTGTGCTGAATAAATTAGTGAGTTGATAAAGAGGGAAAGAGGTCGCTATTGATGGAATTCTACAATTATAAGAAAATTATTTTGCGCTCATAGTAGCCACAACACTAGTAACCACATCAATCAATTTGGTATAATGATTAGATATTTCTTTTTCTAAAGTTTACAACAATAACTTCCTAGAATTTGTTCTAATTTTTTTGAAGAAAATAAAAACAATGTGCTAATGTTTCTTTTCTCAATATTTCTTCACTGGATCTCTTATGATATATATCATCTGTAGTTAAAATTAGAACAACGACATAAGTCACTTTTTATTATATTAAATTGATACTAGAATTCTTTTCATCCGTTCATCCTACATTTTCATTTTAAAACTTTGTGAAATCATATTTAACCTAATTATAGCTTGATCTCCTTCCCCCCAAAATTCAAAGGAAAACCATTTAGACCTACATTTTCCCTACATTTTTCTTGAAACTTCTTTAATCAGTTGACCTAATTTTATAGACGCATCTATAATAAGTAACATCTAATAGTTAGCAGATTGTCAATGCCAGACCCAAGCTTGGATGAAAAATGTTAGGATTGCGCTAGACCTTGATAGCCAGCAAAGAACAATGTAAAAAACTCTCAAGCATCCTTAACTGAATTTATTTTATACCAACTTGCAATTTTAGTACATTTAATTCAAGTTGTAAACTTCTGTGGTTCATATTTACCAAGTTGCTTGCAATTTCTATTTGATTAGTATGATGCACAACTTGGACAATTGAATTAGAGTTTGATTGAGATGCTTATCAAGTAAGAACACTAGTATACTTAGTTTAGTGGACTCACAGTTCACCTCCCCTTTGGCCTTTCTTTTTTTTTTTTTGTCTGTGAACAAATTATGGGAGATTATGAGTTAATCTTCTGCAGAGGTCAGAACCTTCCCTCATATGCTGTCTGTTTAATGATGCTTGGTATGAATCAAAAACATAAGGAAACCTAATTTTTTGTTTTTTTTTTGTATACCTTGTTAAACCGAATAAAGAAATTTTTAAAATTCATGCAGAATTCAATTTATTACGTTCAAGTTTTGTTTTCAATTTTGTGATGTTAGCAATGAGATGGTCAGATGCATATCAAAGGAACCTAATCTAGAATTTTTTTTTAATACATTAATTATGCATCTTCTTTGTTAATTGTTTATAGAAAGTCTTAATTGCAAAATGTAAGATTATCTTTTGAAAACAATATGAAACTCTTCTATTCTCTAATATAGGTAGGAGATGTTTTTTCTCCGTTTGTTTTATTTTCAATTCTCAATGTGATGTGACATTGTTTTTCTTGATTACATCGAACAGAATAACATAGATGCAGTTTTTGTCAATGCAATCCTTTCTGGGATTCAGCAAAGGAATTTGGAGGCAAGTTGGAGTACTTTTGCATATAATTTTTGTTTTGATAAAAATGATCTGTAGTCTTCAATCGTTATTGATTCTTATTTAAGATTTTTTCATCTTTATGCTTAAGCATAGAAATCCCTGGAAATTCTTAAAACTTTTAATGTCATGTGTGTTAATATTCTTTAGCTAATCAGTAGCACAAACTTGAATTGAACTTAGCATGATTGCAAATAAATATGATAAATGACTTTCATAAAGGCATCAAGTATAAAATTTTATGCTCTTTGAAGTGTTACAATGGTTGATAATAAAAAAGAGCTTATCGATGTACAGTAATTGTATTGGTGTACATGAATGATTAATATAGTATTTAATATCTTCTGCTAGTATCCTGTTAGTCTAATCTTCAGTTGATGTTAGCACGGTTAAATGAGAAGGTTATATAGATGTATGATATTACTGCATCATAATGTGATTTAGCAGGTTGCTTGGGGGAAACCAGTCTTAGATCGTGTAGGACTTATTATAGAGATATTCAATGCTCATGCTGAAACAAAAGAAGCAAAATTGCAGGTATCTTAGTTTTTATATGTACAAAACTATGTTAGTTCACTTTTTTGCTTCTACATCCTTTTGCTGAGAAAGTCTCTTGCCCTTTAGGAACATGATCTTTCATATCTGTTCACAGCTGAATTACATCACTTAATCTGATTGCAACTTGTTACTCTCATTGCCATAGTCAGAATTAGCAGCCCTCGTGTATAAGAGAAGCAGACTTGTGCGAGTCCGTGGTTCAGGTGGCCGGCTGACTTTCGGGGGAAGTGGAGAAGCAGAAGTTGTCAGTGCTCGAGGGTGAGCATTATCCCCTACCTTAGCAGTTGACTTAGCCCTGCTTTGCCAATAGTAGGGGTTTCACAGTAATCTTGAAATACTTTATGTTGCCAATGCTTCTTGAAATGCTTTTAGTTGCCAATGCTTCTTACCAATTTATATTGGAACAATGAATCAAGTGATTTTCCTGTTATAGCTTTTAGTTTTTCTGGTATGGTCCCGTTATGCAAATTAGGAATTTTAATTTTACAAGTTTAGACTCTGTAAAAGTTGATTTTGGCAGATCCTTTTATTTAGGGGAATAAGTTAATTAAGTTTGTTTTGATTTGGTAATTATTTTTTTAGAGAATAAATGATCATTCCAACCTAGATAGTTCTTTAGGTATAACAATATTTTTTTACTAGAATATTTTATTTTATTTACAATTTTATTTGGGGTGGATTTTGTAAAAAGATCTCAAACACATAATAATATTTGATATGTTAATTTGTTCTACGTATGAGATTGTTGGTTTTTGGTGCTGCATCATTTGATATGAGAGTTGAATTCTTGGATTTTGTATTTGATACTTGTAGTTCTTTCATTTAATTTTTTTGTTTTGCTTCTTGTATTTCTAATAAACCCTAGCTTCCACCCTACCTAAAAACAATCATCATCATTTATTTATTATCTTATTTGTTTCCTAGTTTACTTTGCTTCCTGATTTCATTATTTTCAATTTTTATATCAGTCATGACAAGAGAAGAGATGTAGACTCTCAAAAAAACAATGCTATATAACAATTCAGTAGACAACCTACAAAGATTCAAAGAATATGCTATATAACAATTCAGTAGATGACCTACAAGGATTTAAAGAATATGCTATATAACAATTCAGTAGTTTGGCAAGGAAAGAAAATCATGATAGACTAGATCACTCATTTAATATAACCTCACAAGTCTCACTTATACATAAATTGCATCATGATGATCATTGCATGTTTAGAGAAAATCGCTTTCATGAAACCAATAACGGATCTTGGACTAGGCACAATTTAGGAGATGAGACCATGTGTTGAGATAGAAGTCTAGTTTGATGGCCGATTAAACTTGGATGGATTTATAGATTGGCTAGCTGAAATGGAAGATTAGTTTGATTAGGATAACATGGTCCATATGGAATGAGCATGAATTGTCAAAATCAAACTCGTTGGAGTCACTAAGAAATTTTAGTAAAGTATTACATCACAACATACTTTAAGAATGAACAATTTACTAGGTGGATAAATTTGAAATAGCCAACCTGAACAAAATAGAATATCAAAATACATTAAGATACCTCCCATCCCATATTAATCATCGTTTGTATGATAATATGTCCTCCAATATTAATCATCTTTGAAAGGGACCAAACATATTCCCATACTAATCATCTTCTCTATGATAATCTTTTGCTGTGTGAGATTATTGGTTCCTGGTGACCATGCATCATGATGGCTATGCAATTGTTAAAATATCAATGCATACTATCTACATTACTCAAATACTTTTTCCCAGTACCTACATTGGCCCAGCCCCCTGACAACAACACTCCATGTTGAATAATGATATTCGTGTTATCCACAAAAATATTTAGAAAATGATGCATCAGACATCTAGATTGAACATGGTATGATCTTAGTTAGCCATGTCTGAGTAGGATAGCTTGGCAGTATTATGGGTTCTGATATTTGCAAACATGATATTATTACTACTAAATTCCTGCCTTATTGTTTGATTGGACTACACTTTAAATGACATGTCCACAGAGTAGCTGAGTGATTTCTAAGCATTTAAAAGGATGATTTTTGAATGAAATACTGCATCCTGGAAGCAAGTAATTTTGTGAACTTCATCATATGAGGAAGTAATGCCTTGGAAGTTGTTGGAAATGCTTTTTTTTTTCCTCAGGCTAAATATTTTACTACTTTTCTGTAAGTTTTGGACACAAGACAAACAGGAAGTGTACTGTGTTTAACTATATTCGTTCTTTCAAATATTTGACATTTTTAACCTTTTTTTTTGCAGGAGAGCAAGTGGGGGGCGTGGCTTCATTAGTGGTGCTGGAGAAACTGAACTGCAGCTTCAACGCCGGAGGTTATTTTTAGATATCTTGAGTGATGTTTCTTTTTTTCACACCTCATTTGATTCTCATTTAATTTCTAGAAATGTTGCTTAAAGATTCTATTCCATTGAATAAACTCCAGAATCCAGGAACGTAGAACTTATCTACTATCTCAGATTGAGGAAGTTCGACGAACAAGGGCTTTGCAACGATATGCACGCAAAAGGCATGGTAGTTCATATGGCCATTCCTTGGCAACTGTTGCTGTTGTTGGATATACCAATGCTGTATGTGATTGCACGCGTCTCGTTTTCCTAGCTACTTATATTTTGGTTTAAATTATGGAAAAGAAACTAGACTGGTATCAATTTTCAGCTATATGTCTTTAGAGTTTCTAGTTGTTGCTGCTTTTCAACTTGATCAAAACTACTCTTCCTCATTTGAAACACCATTATCCAGGGCAAATCTACATTAGTCAGTGCTCTTTCCCAAAGTTATGTGTACAGTGATGATAGGTATTTCTACTTCACATCTAGTATTTTCTTTGTATGCATCTATGTCAAAATGCCTCAGCTTACATGGAATTTTACCTCTGCGTAGGTTATTTGCAACTGTGGATCCTCGACTGCGGAGTGTCATTCTTCCATCAGGGTATTTTTATTGTAATCTTCAATGCTTAATTAAACCCGTCTAACTAGGAGCTAGAATTTTATTTGTCTGTTTGTATGCACCAAATTATTGGCTGATCATGCCACCACTCACCAGGAAGAAAGTGCTTCTCAGTGATACTGTTGGCTTCATCTCAGATTTGCCTGTACAGGTAATATAACTACTATTTTGTTTTGATGTGTCATCTGAGAAAACCTGGTCCTCTCCACTGCTTTTTGACAATGCTCATGCTAAATTTCAGTTAGTGGAAGCATTTCACGCAACCTTGGAAGAAGTAGTTGAAGCAGACTTGTTAGTAGTATGGTTTGCTGTTCTCTGACTTCTTGTTTTATTATTCTAAAGTTTGCATTTTAAAGAAGAAAGTACGAGTCAATGGTACAGGGTATTTATGTATTGCTTTATTTTTTGGGGTTGGATATAGTACCTGGATGAAGATCTAGTAGCCATATGAATACTAATCTGGACTTGTGCTGTTATAGTACTAGTCTATCTAATGCCATACCTAATGGATATACTATCTGAATAAGGTATTGTTGATTACCTTGTTTGGCCAGCACTTTCTACTAGTTGATACAAGTCACTCTTCTGAAAATACTGTCAATAGACTGTTGCTACATATTTGCAAGGGCTAGCAATATTAAACATTTGATACGTGATGCTTCTAGACAGTTTTCATCTTGATTTGTTTCTCTATCCTTCATACCAGTCTTAGGATTCATTTATGATCTTAGTCTTTTTTTCTCTTATCGAGTTATTTAGTAGGGAAATATTTGTTCAATACAAGTTGGCAGACGAATTTCATATTCAGATGCTAAAGTGACTTAAAAGATTAACTGTTCTCTTATACTCTTGGCTAACATACGAACCCTACTTTTTCTACAAAAACCAGAGCATGTCTAACACCTGATTGGGAATTCTGCAGCATGTGCTAGACTCCAGTTCACCTGATCTTGATGAACAACGTGAAACTGTACTGCAAGTGCTGAAACAGATTGGGGTATCAGAGGGGAAGATTCAAAATATGATTGAAGTTTGGAATAAAGTACTGCTATGCATATGATGGATAACAGATGTTAAAACCATTGTTTGAATTTATTTGATGTGCTGGTTAAAATAAGTTATTGATAATGTTGTTTTGATCTTTGTTAAGATTGATCTTCTTGAAAATAACGGTGAAGCTGAAGACTTTCTAGAAGAAGAAGAAGAAAGCACTGGTGAAGACGGAGAAAAAAGGCAAGAGGATGATGATATGGATTCTGATGGTTTATCTGATGAACTTATAGATGCTGAGGATGATGATTGTGATGACCAGACTTCTGAATTTTCACAAGAAGAAACTATGGATGGTGCTGATGACATGGACTCTTCTGGGAACACGGATTTGAATGATGTTCCCTCTGAACTTCCGTCCGAGAGTCTGGAAAATTTTGATGTTCAAAAGGATGATGACTGCTTGGTAGAATGGAATAATAAGGATACAAAAGAAAGCCATGAAACCTGGGCAATCAATCGCGTGAAAACTTCTGCAGTTACAGGAGTTGGCTTACAAGAATTGCTGCATCTCCTAGACAAGAAGCTAAATTCAGATAAACCCTCCGAACAGAATACTTTTGGTCCTTACGATAGGAAATGGAGACCTTCATACTCTGCAGATGTTGAAAAGGCTACAGAGCAGTAGGTATTTAAGCAAGCACAAACAGTTTTCCATGGAGAACAATTTCTGGTAATTGAAATATATCACAATTATGAAATATTGTAGGTTGTTTTTTGTTGGAAGTGCAATCGGATTGATACTTAATTTATCTCACGCTTCTTACTAAAATCTATGTACGTTTAATTAAACATCCCCCTTGTTAGTTTTTTGGCAAACAAAAACTAACTAAACATGGTGCTTACAGTGCTTTCTTGTTTTAGTGAAATCTTTTATGGTTCCCTTGTGACAAATTCTAGCCTCTTGTGCTGCAGGTATCAATTTTCTTTGAAGAGATGATTATCCCTCAATGGGCATTCTTTAGGAACTCGATTTGAAGAAGACGTACTTCTTTATGGAAATTTACTTCAGGTGATTGAATCAAGTATTACGCTTCTTCTTAAATTCTTCTAAAACACAGTTTGGTTCGTATGGTAATTTAAGGCTGATGCTATTGTTGCAAGCTGAAGCAAAATGAAGATTTAGGTTACAAAAGCCTGACCGAGACAGGTTGTAATAAAAATGTAAGATGTGTTTACATTTTTGTGATAACACAAGGGATCCGTTACACATTCACTACAATTTTGCACCCTTTATTTGCTAATTTAAACTAAAATTATCCATGCATGCCCTATTAGTTCTTGAACTTAATTGTCGGTCTTATTATTATCTAATTAAATGTACGTAATTCCTTTTCGATGTGTACTAGAAACGAAGACATGGATGAGGAGACATCCATTGTGGGAACTGAGTCTAATGGGATGCCCGTGATAAACATCTGCAACCAACAAGTGGGTCATATATACTGGGAACTCATAGATTTCAAGACGGTGCATGTCTGGATATTAATTGTTTCAGTTTTAACAATTTTATCATCGTATTATCTATGCACAATCTTGTTTTATGACCTATTAAGTGTTATTTTTTGATACCTTTTTTTTTCCACGTCAATATTTACTGTTCACTTTCTTTCAGTTGGTTCCACTACCGAGTATCATTCTATTCCATTTCAACCTAGATGCCATCTTCCCATTTAAATGTTTAAATTTGATGCAATGCCCAGCAAAAACTCCTTTTGTATTGATTGTTTAACAAATGACTTAGTCTAAGTTTCTTTTGACAATTATCAAGATTGCTTTTGATGGAAACTGATACATTATAATAAGGTATGATGGACCGTAGTAAAAGTAATAGTAGATTGCTTAGGTCATTGTATTACCATTTGAGACTTAACATATTCCTAAATTATCATTGCCATCAAGAAACAAAGTGGATGCAATATAAATAGAAGTTAGCTAATCTTACTACTGAGCATCCATGTTGGTGCAATGAAGGCAGATCAATCCTTCACGCATGTATGCTATGCTGCAATGAATAACCATGTTAAGAAGATCATAAAAAAGCTTGAAATGTCAACAACTTGCACATAGGAAAGCAAATAGTGGGTTAGTTTCTTTAATCAAATTATCAGAT
>JBBMKF010236464.1:0-16910 GCA_037834155.1 Curcuma caesia
GAATTTGCACCTTTCCTTCTCATCGCTATCATTTTACTTTATCACTTTCATGAGACTATTTTAGATATTTTCTGAATGTCTCATACCATTTTTCTCTGATTACGCATGATAATAAAGTTCTTGCATAAGTAGGAATACACTCTTGGATAACTATCTTAATAGGCTCAACTATTTCAATGTACATGCACACAAAATATATGATGTATTGAGGGTTTTTATTCAAAGGTTATTCTCAAGATTCATAAGCGTTGTTGGTTGTTGCATATGCACAATAACTTCTAGCAATCTTTATTGTCTCTATCAAATATCCAAGGAATTCTGTTAAATGATTCTCAACTTCCAAACAATCAGATAAAATATACAATTTTTTTGGCATGGCTAACCTTAATGCTTCCAATTACTTTTATAACACGTGTAAAAGGTTTTTCATTTATGCTTTCACCTCTCTTGCAATATCTGTTGAAGGAAATAGTCATTTTCAGAAATCAAGTTGAGTTTACCATTTGAATTTAACATTTGATATGTATCAAGCTTGGTAAACAGAATGAAGTTGGATCAGTTAATGTAGAATTATGCAGATCGAGCTGAGCCTGTAACTTAAAAATCTTGACCATGTATATCCTTCAAAATTCGTTATGCCATTAATAAAATTCTGATATGACATGTATCTCCATTTGGGTTTTTTTTTCCTGCATATTTAATGGTGCTGCATGGTTGATAGTCAATGTTGTTGCATAGCACAGGAAGTCACATTCATTACCAGATATCAGCTTAATTGCTATTTGCATAAGCCTCTGGAACCTGTATTTATTTAATTTCAGATCTATATATCACTGTCATTATTGAAATTTATCATCTATCTGTGCTGTCAGCATGGGAACCATTCAGAGATTTCATTCCTGAAGAAGAAAGGGATAATTTCATTCTGGCATATAACAAGAGGCTTAATTCTGATGACTTAGATGTACAGGTATATCAACATTATATTTCTTCTAGTAGCTTTCAGATCTGAAGTCTGATGAGTATAATTTGTTGTCATTTGGGTTTTTTCATGTATGACTTCATAATTTATTATAAGAAATGCATACAGCAAGCACTTTTTTAGTTTTATTTCTCATGCTTCTTGGAGGTAGGAGTGCAACATTGCAGAAGACAAACAAAGTCAAACTCAAATTTTAGGCCAGGCCAAACATATTCTTTTTTATTTGTGGAAACTACGTTTGTGCATTCATATGCATTTGAATCTGGTAATCATATTAATTAGCTGGATTAGAAACAGATCATACAATCCCTACTTCCGTTTTCCTTTACTACAAGCTCTCTTTCTCCGCATGCGTGTATGGATCCAGCACCAGGTCATGTTTACCTTATTTTCTTATCCCCAAATGGGATTATACTTAGACAACTAATCTGACATTTCTGGAAAGTAGATATGAGATACTGGTTGGTGTCAAGTACAAGAAGCAACTAACTTTCGTCCAAAATGCTGTCGAGGTCCTTAGTTTCTAGCCTTAAAGTCTCTTCTTTTGTTAAATTTGACCTATTATGGGGGTTACATTTGTAATTGATGTATTTGTTGAGCGGTAATACCTCTAGGCATTTGTTGAGCTGTAATACCTCTAGGCTATGGAGAATTCACACTCTATATTTCTAGCCTTCCATTTTCCATTACTGCTGACTGCACATTAATTGTTTGTTTTCTCTTTAGATTAAGGCTGCGAAAATTTGGACTACATGGGAATTGATGACTGCCCATCTTCTACAAAATGAAGAGAATGTCAAAAGGGGCGAAGATGACATTTTCTCATTGGCAAGTTCTATGCTTCTTTCCTGACATATATTTGGTCATATCTATCATATGTAGTAGTAATATATGCATCAAGCAGCAGAACATTGGGAGTCTGGAATGATGCCAATTGGCTTAGTTTTTCAAATAAAGTCGTTTGCTTAGGTTCACGATGTTTAGGTTGACATTGTTTATTTATTCTTCGACCTCAAATTGTTAAAACATCTTAAATTTCCACAATAGCTTTGGGTATGATCTTTTTCATTGATTTGATGAATGATCAAAACTTTATATATATCAAGCCATTTTCTTCTAACAAGTGAATATTCGGGTAAAAATCAATCATAGATGACCCTCTCTTCTTAGTTATGTCCAAATTTATTGAACACTGAATTCCACATAACTACAGATTAAGGAAAACTAATATCACTTGGAACTATTTTAATTATATAAAGCAGCATTGTTTATGATTCGACTTGTCTGATAATATAATATTGTCTGAGTTTGAGCATGTGCATATAATCTTACCTAATTTCTCTGATTTTATCAATCTACACCTTATTGTCATCTTGGTCAAAAAAATCTTGAGTAACTGATTGTTGTATCTCTACAATCTTGATTGAATTATACATCCTTCTCACTTATTATTTCCCCAACTCTTCAATGAAACCAGTGTTTGGCCACTTCACAATGGAAAGTTATCAAATTCTTTTCATTTTCTATTGTGTTTTTCTGCAGGCATTTGCACGGATTGAGAATCACTATTTTATAAACAAGGGATTCCTTCCCTCTGGTTCATACTTGTTAGATAATGTGGATAAGATCCGTCATATTAGGACTGTTATTGTACAGGTAAATATTTCTTTTTTTAATATCCTGCCAAATATTAGCCTTTGTTCATCGATGATTATATTGTTAGGATTGCCTTTGTTCATCAAAGATTATACAAAGAAGTGATAGTTATCAGTAGTAGGTTTGGCAATATTTGAAACAACCTGATGAAATGATCTGAAACATGATTATAGAGATAAATCTTGAAAGTGACACGACCTGATGTAAATATATTAATAGCTGACATGCATGAATCTATTTGTAAAGGAAATAATTTTGAAAAAATAATCTTTTTTCATATTATATAAATTATTTAGAGAGTTATTAACTATGACCTTAAACCTGATTGGAAAAAGGTGAGATTGAGAGATAGAGAAACCTATATACATGTCAGTATCCAGTCCTCAGAAGTGAAGTTTTAATGAGCTAGTAGAACTGGGAAGAAATTTCTGTTGTGACTTTAAACAAGTGTCAGTGTGACGTAAACCCAGTTCCATCTATTTAGGAAGTAGTACTCAGCTTGATTTGATCCGAACTGGTATATATATTTAGCTGTTTCTTTGTTTTACAAACAGCACACTATGCCCCTGTACTAACCAATACATAATACTCCGACTATTGCTGTTAACGCCAGGCACTGCAGTTTGCTCAGTTTATTGGAGTTCTAACAAGCTGAGTTTTGATGATTGGCAGGGTAGGTATGATGCTTGCTGCCCGATGATGTCTGCATGGGATCTCCATAAAGCATGGCCTGAAGCAGAATTCAAGGTTCGAAAACTTCTTTATCTTCAGTGCAACCTTCCTGTGTTTCTTATTTCCAACTGGTGTATGTCTAGCTTGATCAATACACGCTCATCTTGTTTGACACATTTAGTGTGGTCGATCCATTTGGTTAGCCTACTTTGCTCATTCATAACATATTTTTTCAGAGGATTCCGTTAATAAGAATATGCATTCTTTGAAAAATGAAAAAAAAGGGATTGCTGTTCCTAAAGGAAAATGGCTGGTATAAATGTGAGGACTCATAAATATGAATAGAAGATCATGATTCCAATTTCGTT
Source organism: Curcuma caesia (assembly GCA_037834155.1). Classification (NCBI taxonomy): domain Eukaryota; kingdom Viridiplantae; phylum Streptophyta; class Magnoliopsida; order Zingiberales; family Zingiberaceae; genus Curcuma; species Curcuma caesia. Next base: position 3,679 of record JBBMKF010236464.1, read on the forward strand.
GTGCTTTTTTACTTGCAGCCTTTCGCATGGACCAAATTAATTAGTTAATCTTGCTTTTTTGTGGCAAAACAGGTAATTCCCGATGCCGGTCATTCCGCTAATGAACCTGGAATTGCTGCTGCCTTAGTCGCAGCCAATGAAAAGTTCAAAAATCTCATTCGATCAGGTGCACCTTGAGACTTGTAACTGATACTACCAAACTTTCCTCCAAACTTTTATTGTTCTACTTGTATTCATGGGTGTGGATGCATCATTCGGTGCACTCTGCTAAACCAGAAGTTGCAATAATTATGTACCAAAACTAGTTTAAAAGAAAAAGCTCAGCTCCTTTGAGTCTGATTTTTCTTTTATTAATTTTACTTCGATAGGAAGGGAATTATATCATTTTATGCCTATAATTGGCATTTTCAAATATGTTATTATTATTATACTGCAATAAAGAAGAAGCTAGCATGTTTAAAAATGCATTGGACGAACTGTTCCGATATGACATAATAACAAAGAATCAGGTGTTCTAAGCATCTGAAGCATTATATGAACTTATTTTAAACTTATACCACATAGCAAGCACAGATTAATGAAGCATGTTTCCTAATTTTTACAATCTCTATGGATCTGAATTCTGAAGCTCCAACTTTTGTGAAGCATCTTGAACAAAATCACTATTTAATTGCTCAAGAAGATAAGCTAAGTGAGAAGATAAGTGGATAGTCTCCAGGCCTTGCTTTACCTCGAGGCAATCAAAATTTTGTTCATGTAGCAGCAGTCCAGTGCAAACTCAATGAGACAATCTGCTGGATGTCGCACCATATTTGATCAGAATTTCCGATGTCGATAAAAGTTCCTTCAGCGAGCACTTCTACGATGCGATAATCCATGCAGAAATGGGCAAGTTAAGTCGAAAGAAAAAAGATGAACATCATCTGAGAAGTTATAAGGTTGTGTGAACTTACTAGCCCTTGGGATAAGGATGAGCTTCTATCTCTAGGCGCCAGGCCATAATCGACGAGCAATTGTTTGCTAGACCTTGCATTTGGACTTTGTCTTCAAAGAGTTCTTCAACAAAAGCTGTCTCCTGAAACAATACAACCTTATATATATACATAAAAGAAAACTCTGCATCAAGCATATGATTTTCAAAGAATAAACAGGTAAAGCAACCTCAGAATCCTCCTCTATCAAGCCATGTTTTCGTTTTGGCGCAAGGTTGATACGGACCCATCTGTTAGGTTCCCATAATAAGGTACTGTTAAATGCAAAGCCCGTTGAAAAAGAATGAGATCTTCTGGTTAGTTTCCCTCTGTTTTTATGCCATCCAATAACTTGGCTGCCATTGCAAACCGGACCTTCCAACGATACTTGCTTCTGAGCAGCAGTGACAACTGCAACAGGCCATGTACCGAATCGCCTGAAGAAGGATGAAGTATCACGGCATAATATATACATAGTAGAATTGCAGTGAAAATCTTTCCTAACAGATAAAATGCTACTTAAATTTTCTTCAGCATTTAAGCAAATTGACTGTTTATGGCATTCAAACCGTGTGTGTGAAATCTTTAAACTACTTTCTCTTTGACAAGATATTTCCCCTCCAAAATAAATGAACAAAAAGAAAGACAGAAAACCATAAGAATACTATATCATACAGAATTATAAGCAATAGGATTGTGGGAAGGACAAGCCTTGAAGCAAATCTCAAATCCATTTATGCAATCTAATGTGAAGAACAGAGTTCCTTCATATGAATCATTGCCAAAAGCAATAGAGAATAACGGACCGTAAAGAGACAAATAATTCAACAAACATATTTGAAGTGATGAATCCTACAGCAACTAAAACTTAAATTTTTTTTCTAATCTCAGCAGAAATCAATCAGTTTCCACCTAAATCCAAAAAACAATACACATGGCAAAGGGAGCGTACCTGATTTGCCTCATTTGATCAAAGAGATGGATTGAATATATTACATTCTCATCGGCAAAGTGCACTATTCCATCGAGACGGTGTTCTTCGATGTGAGAAAGAGCTGTATTCAGACAAGCATCTCTTTGATTGGTCACATTACGCTTGCACACGAGATGTCTGTATATGATCCTAGACCCCCTCAAGATCCTCGCTGTTTCATCAGACCTTTGGAACTTCTCCAAGACTAACCAGAGCAGAGGAGGAGATACATTGCTTAATGTGTGGGCAAGACGATTCAGATGATAGACTTGAAATGGCCGAACATAAGTTGGAGTGATAACGATCAAAAGCTTTTGACGTTCCAACTCCATATTCAGGGTCGAATTTATTACATGCGTGCTAAGAGATTCATTTTTTTCCATCCAATTCTCTGAACTAAGATCCCGCTTGGCTTTATCCAATTCTTCAGCCGCCTCCTTTCTCTCTGTGTTAATGTTCTTGTGGGACTCCGCATTTGCATGATCTTCCAGAAAGGAGAACTCTTGACGTCTCTGAGACAAATCCTTGGAAATATCCACGGCAAAGAATGGGGTGAAACCAATGAACATGCCTAATAGGAAAAAAAGGGCAATGCGGTAGAACAGTTTCTTCCAGCGTAGACCCTTCGCTTTCGACCTATCCACAAGCCGAGACGTTGGTCGCAGCAGGAGGCTAGTAAATCTATCAGGAATCCTACTGAACAATGAAGTTAGAAGCTTCTTCAACAAACTTCTCCCACTCACATATGTAAAATCAGAATGAGACAGCTTGTCGGAGAAACTGGTATCTAAAATTTCATCACCATACTGTAAATCTCCACCCCGCTGCAACGCAGTTATATTTCTTCTGATAGAAGCCATAACTATTACAAATCAACGATTCCAAGCGCAACTTGATTCATATAATGGATTGCAAACCAAAAGAGAACCTTTTTCAAGCTTTCGAATAAGAAACTCAACCTCGAAAACTTGAAGAAGTCCGAATTCCAAAGAGGAGGATACGGTGATTTCCACAAATATAACGGAGCCAAGTAATTTGCAACAGCCAAGAGAAGGAGAACCACCGGCTGATCAAGTCCAAATCAGGAACTTTCAGTTGAAACCCATCACCGAACTTGGAAAACAACGCAACCGCTTGGGCTTCAATGATTCGACGAGAACGAAACTGAGAGTGCCGAATCGGATCTAGATAAGAAGACGCCGTCGCCGTGGGAGCGCCTGCGAAATGGTGCCCGCGTCGCAGGACGAAGACGGGGGGCGGAGGCGAATGCCGAGGGGGACGAACAGGAGCGATTTTATTCTACTAGGACCATCATGGACCGCTGGATGGAGATCGGACGGGCAACGGTTTGGGAGTGGAAAGTTCTCCGAACCCGGAGCTGGTGCAGTTGATTAGTTGCGTGCGGTTGACCGGGCCGCTGGGGTCCATGCTCAAGTCAGCTACGTCTCGATCCGACGGTCGAGAAACACGCATCAGTCGGCAGAGGAGACTTGATGGGGCTGGGTTGATCGTCGCTCACTGGAAGATAATATTTTTAGAAAATAATGTGATTAATTCGGTCAACGGAGGCACTGAGAAATGTTTCACTTTGCCCTCTAGATTTCTACTAAATTTTTGTTATTTCATCCTCTAATTTATCAAATATAGACCTTTGAAATTTAATTGTTTTGCAAAGCTCAAGATCTTTAAAAAGCCTCTAAGGAATAAGGTTCAAGGGAGCAAAGTTGAAAAGAAATTCAAATGAGAAAAAAATAGGAAAAAAAGGAAAATCCTTAACAAATAGTTAAATTGTATTTATCTTGATGAGAAAATAGATAGTGGCAATGGCACACGGTCGGCTACCAATGAAGTCCAACAATTAGCTATGGCCGATTGAAGATCATCATCGATGATCAATAATCGATGTCCGATCCTCACAGATTTAACAAAATTATTCATGAGTTGGAAAAACAGAGAGAATATTTTGTATCAATGGCAATCTCAAAAACACAAAGTAAAAAAAAACTATATTTGCAATTGCAAGGAATTGTTCGTGAACTTAGAAAAAGAAAAGGAATTGCCACTCCTCGTCTAAACACATTCACTCGGAATCTGAATCCATACTCTGCATTCCCTTCAAGCCCCTTCGCTTCTTCTTCTGCTCAAAGCCAAAGATAATATTCCTCAATGAAAAAATGAATTATCGATAAAATTATATATACAATAATATATTCATACAAATATGTTGATTAAATGAAGGGGATAAAAGTGAACAAAACACATGCAGACCCATTCGAAAGGGCCAACAAAAACATGGGACATTGAAAAGAAATAAAGGAAAATGGTCGGAAAAATGGTCAAAATTAAGATGAAACAAATAGCATAGCAAGAGATTAATCGATACCTTCCTCGTGCATTTCTTTTCTCTGACTTCATACCTTGCCGTCGTCAAATCCGACAGCCACATCCCTGGAAAACAGTACTGGAATCCAAATTCCCAAAAAAGTTACACAAAAATAATTGAATTTTAAGGCGAAAATGAGCAGCAAGTTGCGATTTTGCTGAATCCGAAGCAGCGTGGAATATGGAAGAAGCGATGCTGTTGTTTTATACCTGCAGCGTCCTGTCAATGTTCTTGGCCCTCTTCTTGGGGCGCTGGGGGAGCTTGGTGCCCATTATCGCCATGAAATCATCCTCTTTCTCCTTTCTCGAGAGGGAGAGATGGATCCTGGGCCACTCGAAATGATCCAGATCGATTCTCTCCGTCGGCTTTGGATCGGACGGGTGCATGGGGTCTGGATTCATCGACGCATGGGCGGCCTCGCTGCCGGCAGTGGCGGGCAAGGTTTTTGGGGACTTCTCCGGCGAGTGGCGCTCCTCCGGACGTGCTCGGCCCTCCGATCGCTCTTGGACGCTCCTGATCATGGCAAGGGGTTGAGAGAGAGGTCAGTGGGTGTGACTTGGGAGAGAAAAAGAAGATACGATGGTCTACAGACTCTAATACCACTAAAAATTATGGTAAATGAGATAGAATTATCTTAATATATACACAAGGAGAGACAAGTGTGATGCTACCACCTGCTACAGTGGCTTAAAGACTTAACACAAAGCACGAGCACACTAATTATTATTCAGAAAACAAAAAAAAAAGGTGCTTTAAATTTTAATTGAGGTTGTTAGTACTCTGCGTCCTTGGAAGAACAAGTTGAATACAGAAAAATATCACAAGAATGGTGGAAAAAGTTGAGAGGAAGAGGCAGAAGGCAAATTAACCGAGAAATTAGGTAGAAGCAATTGAAATGAAAGAAGAAAGGAAGGAACTTTGTACCAACCACGGCCGGGCACGCACGACCGCCGCGTGCTGGTGGCATACGGTCCGCAGGGTGGAGGCAAGACAGCGGCTGCAGCCGTGGCCGCTGAGGACCGCTGATGGAGCTTGACAACCTTCTTCGAGTGGATCGGCGAATCGTCGCCACGTTCCGCCGCTGCGACCGACGCGCGGCCTTCAGCTCTCAACCATCGCGACCGCTTCCTGTGCCCCCACTGGAAGAGGACGTCGCCAGGGCTCGCTCCGTTGAAGCCGTCGGAGTGCGGTGCTTCCGAGGAGGAGACGTGGAAGAAGGGGCGATCGCGGTTGGGGGACTGGTAACCCGATCCGGAGCTGGGTTTCACCCTCGGCAAGTTGGGTTCCAAACGAGAGCAGTTTGGGAATCCGTGGACGTCCTCGGCGTCGTACTCTTCCATGGAGGCTTTCAAGATAGGTTTTCTACCATTGTCGAGGAGGATAACGTCTGGGCTCTGTAATCTGCAACATAGAAGGTTGGATCAAATGGCGAAGGAAACACATCAAGACAACAAATCTCAAACATCCAAGAAGAACCTGATTGTAGGAAAAGTTCAGACGAAGTAAAAAATGGAGAACAAAGAACCAGAAATCTGCTAAGAGAAACTTAAATTTTGGTTGCGGATCCATCGGGAACTAAATTGAGAATCCCCAATCTGCAATACCTAAGAAATTATAGGAAGATGGAGCAGAAATCAAAAGGAAAAAAAATTAGAAAAGACGTTCCTTTTGGTACCAAAAGGAGAAACTAGACAAGACCTCGTAAATCTACAAATGAGAAGGAACGATGCATCAATGAGATTCAAATCACGAGTACCACTTGGAAAACGGAAGAAAAAGATACTTCACAGCTCAATTTCAGACCGAAGAAGGTCGAAAGCAGCAGAGAGAAAAGCCTTATGTACACACAACGAAGAAATCGATGGAAACTTCATATCTCCACTGAGTAACACCTACCATGAAGCCGCATACGAAGCGATCGCCATTTGCTCACTGGAAAAAGTCGAAAGAACAGAAGCAACTGCAAACTTTTTTCGATCTGAAATATCTGCAAAAAGGAATCAAGTTTCCAAAGCGATTTTTCGTTAAAACCACCAAAACCAGCGATTTGCAACCACGCGACGTCGATTTGAGAACAACAAAATCCTAATACAAGACATGGTTGGATTGCTTTTCGGATGCTCAATGGAGATACCATCCAAAATCAAACTTCCGCTGCTCAATGGAGGAAGAACTCCCGAACAAGTCGCAGTTTTGAGAACGGTCACAGCCAGTAGCAATCACCACAATCCACCACCCTGAGAGCCATTAGAGACCATCGGCGAAATAGAAAAGGAAAGTAAAACATCGTCTTCAAAACAAAAGCAAAATAAAATATCCATCGATGATCGATCTCGTCGCACAAGGCCTCTCGGACGAAAAAACAAAAACTCAAAATCACTGGAAAAGTCGAAGCAAAAAAACCATAGAGATGCAAATGATCGTAGTAACCTTATCATGTCCGAGTTCAAGAGGCTTCAAGGTCCATTTCTTCCCATTCTTTGCCGTTCAATCGATGAGCAGATCGCGCAGATTACAGACAATTTTGGCAGGAGATTCGTAGTTCTATTTGGATTTCTTCTCTATATGATCCTCCGAGGTTGAAATTGAGAAAGAAAAAGCAATCAAATTGAGAGCGAGAGCTATGGAAGAGGTAGGAACCAGAGAGAAGAGAAGGTACAGGGGAAGGGCGAAGGCGGATGGGTTATAATACTAACTGCAACACCAGAGTTCCATCCGATTTGACGTTCCCAAAATACCCCTCTGCTCTGACTTCAGCGTAGGGAATCGATTTGTAAATAAAGAAAGGCGAAGAGGCTAAAAGTAAAAAAAAAAAGTAAAAAAAAAAAGGGGAAACTTACGCCCTAGATGCAATTCAATCAATATATTCGACTTAAATGAAAAACAGATAAACTGAACCAATTGAAAATTTTGGATTTTTGATATTTACAGTTATTCGAGTTGAGTTACATTAATAAATTTTTATAATTCACTAATTAATTAGCACGTGCTATAAATAATTATTGAATAATTAATTTAAGTTTAGATTGCCGTTTATCCATATTATAAAATGATTAAATTTCTTATAATTTTATAAATATAAAATTTGAATGAGACCAAAGAACTTTTCTCACAGAAGAATTTATAAATATTTATTCTTCTATTACAATCAATTTTTTAAACATAAAAAATCTGAAAATTTAGGTAGTTAAACATTAATAATAATAAAAATCCTAATTAATGTATGTGCTAACATAAATTTATTATTAAATTTCAAAGATTTTGATTATCATAAACTTTTAGATATTTTAAGTAAAATGTATCTAGTTATATGTTTAAAAATATATATAAATAAACTTTCATCTGTGATTAAGAACATTCTTGGAAGAAAGATTTTTCTTGATAAAAAAATAAATAATTTTCAGTTAAGAAAGAAGTGTTTTTGGTAAATTTCCTATAAATGATTGGAATTTTTAAATTAAATTCTTAAATTAGACTATATTTAGTGAAAATATCCGCAAATCCAGCGAAATTTAACAAATCCTTGTAATGATTGGACCAGCACGGCCCATGTAATCCTGCAATCAAATCCCTAAAACCATGCGAGATGAGAACGATTAGGGTTACAAACTTCCAGATCGACCATCCAGTCCAGTCACATGGTACGTTTAAACTGCTTATTGTCTTCTTCAATCCATTTGTTGTTGCTTCTTGTTTGCATTACTGAAATGAAAGTTTTATGGCTATAGCAGGAAACATTATGGCTTTTGTGATCTTTACTTTGTGTGGATTGTAGCAACTTCTCTGTGCGATTTGCTCCCCAATAAGGTGTTGATCATGTTCTAGTTATCTGTGAAATTTGTAAGTTGCAGTTGTTATTTACTTTGTATTAATTACCAGAATATTAGGTTTTACTGATTTCCAGCATATTGTAAAGCTAGTTTTGAGCTTGCACATTTGTTACAGTGATGTCCAAAGGACCAAGGACTACTTTTCTATTTCGCATATTGCAGTGCATGCTCTTTAAGGAACATAGTTCCACGAGATGAGATAATCATGCCCGCATTTCTCCTATGCAAACACGGTAGGCAGAGGCACTGATACTGCTTCTTTCTTTCTTTCTTTCTTTTGCCCTGGAGAAACGCTCAACAATGGGTTAATTACTGTTGCTGATTAATTTTCCTTATCCTGATTTTGTTATGCATCATTATGGCCTATAATTTTTCTTATTACTAAAATGCAAACGAAGTCTATCCCACATGGTAAGAAGCTTTAACAAGATGAGTGCTACAATTAACTCTGGCTTAAGAATTTTAGGTTAGTGGTTGGTCCTGAGCTAGTTCTCCTATCTAAGGAAATGTGACGATTAATATTGGGCGAACCTAATTTAGGGTGTTCAAAAGGGTTGATTATATCACATGATGGTGTAACTGTCATTGGGTCTCGCATGCCACCATGTAGGAATGGTACTAAGTTATGAGTTCAAAGTTGAGTTTTGTTGGGGGTGTTAATCCTTAAACAGGGGAGATTACAACGCAATGGTCATTGATTCTTACTTCGCCGGAGGTTCCTGCAATGCAACAGAAGTCTTATGTAGGGATCGGGTAACAATATGTAGTCCTTCTCAATGGGGAAGAGAGGAGGAAGAAGAAACTCTTGATCAAGATCTCAAGATCATGCTCAAATGAATTAGGGCTTCCTCGCGAAGGCTAACCTGAATCCAACGCAAGAGTCATTGATTCTTACTTGTCGCCAGAGTTTCTTGCAATGCAGTGGAAGTCTTCTGCAGGGATCAGGCAATAATCTGTAGTCCTTCTCAATGGGGAAGAGAGGAGAAAAAAGAAACTCTTGATTAAGATTGCAAGATCATGCCCAAATGAATTAAGGCTTCCTCCTTATATATTGGCCCATCCTGTAGGAACCATCCACTATAAAGCTCATACCTGTTAACAATCCATCAATGGTAACAAACTAGGCTATTGGATCTATACATTTAATCCACATCCATTTATATGTAAACCCCCTTCATGCTATAAGTATTAAATCACTTAATGGAATTTAATACCTTAATAGCAATTGTTGTTGGTGTTAATTTAAGTATAAGCCCACCAAACGGAGATTAGTCCCCTAATGGAGATTTAATCCTTTCATACAACACTCCAGTTTAGAGTTGTGAAAAGAAGCTTTGTAAACTTAGATAAGTGAGTACAACTTTAGCTTCAGCAAAGGTGGAATCCGCCACCCTAGCGGTCCCACACGGTTGGCCTCACGACCATCTGTGAGGAGGTAAATCGAGAAGCTGCAGTTGGCCATGACGGAGAGGGCATTGTCTTGGCTTCGTCGAGATTCGACCCTTGCCCACATTAGCAACTCTGCTCCGTCATAACCAACTCAACTATGCCCCGTGGGTTAGTTGCCTCATCTGGAGTGAGTACAACACTCCAGTTTAGAGTTGTGAAAAGAAGCTTTATAAACTTAGATGAGTGGGTTAGTTGCCTCATGTAAGCGGGGTCCAACAAATCCTACCAAGAAGGCCAGAATTGGAGGCAATGTGGTAACATGGAGAGGCTCAGCTTACATGGAATTTGTCACTATGCAACATGAATACTGTTGTTTTAAGATCTCTTAACCATTTTGTTTGCAATTCACATTCATAGACCTTTGCTTTTCTTGCCTTTTATTTGTATTGTCAACTTTAAAGTCGATTTTTGTAATGGATGAAATTTTATTTTCCAACCTAATGCTACTGTTAAGTAAACACTAGGAAATCTTTTACTTTCAGTCCATGAATTATGTGCTACTGTTTACATAAATAGTTATTGTTATTCTTATTGTCTTTTGTGAACTGTTGTTCTTGCCTGCTTTAGATTTATCTGGTCGTGGTTCTCTAATCTTTTACTGGTGAGTCCTAGTCTTTTCAATTGATTTGCGGGGTTTGGTTCTTGTCAATGTTCATGTTAATTTCAGTATTTCATGTAAAAGAAAAGATCTTGTGATTAAGGGCTGTGATGTACATGTGAGGGTTAAGGACGGTGATGCCATATCCTCAAGTCAGCTCTGCTATTATCGTGAAGAGCAATATTCATCTATCAAGGGCACAGACTGAAAGCTAATAACAAAATTCGCATTTGGCAATGCTGAATTATTCTTTATCTATGAATGAGGATTAATTTTTCTGACTCAATCTCTATTAAGAAGGAACAAACAAACAAACTTGATTCATAAGGAGACCAGAGGAATCACTGCAATTATATTACACCATCAACAACTTTACCTCCCAAAACATCGAATGTGATTTTATCCATTTATGACACTTAGAATGCTGGTGAAGGAATATTTTTCTTGGACCATCTCGTCCACAACAAAACCTCCAAAATGATGCAAATGATGAAGAGAATGGCAAGATCGAAGCCATAGCCAACCTTCCAAGAGCTCCCTCCACCTCCTACTTGAATCCCTACAACAATGTTGACTGCTGCAAAGAACAGGGCGAGCCTTCCTCCCCAGTGGTGATACCAGTTCCAGTACCTACGTATCTTGGAATCTTGGTCAGGCTTGACAAAAAATGCCATCACCTGCATGAGTTGTAAGTACAAATGAGATGACAATTTTTGACATAATTTGAAGTTCAGCTGTAGGATTCAAATTCACTTCAAAACCTGAAGAATTCCAAGAACCAGGACAAAGATGCCAATGCCTCTGTGACTGTATACAGTCGCATGGAGCTCATCAAAGAGAAGTTTCCCAGTTACCACAGCAGCGAGACCAATCATGAACCCCATGAGTTGGATGATTGTGTGGAGGTAGTACCACAAGGGATCCCATTGTTTGCAGTATCTTGCAATGATCGCACCAATTGGAAGCAGAACGCCCCACCCGAATATGGCAAGCACTCCATGGCTCCGCTTCAGCTTGTATAGGTGAGAAGTGGAAGTAGATGAACTTCCTGTGAAGTTAGATGACGTTGAGAATTTCTATTGTCACGTTCATTTACTAAGTTCATGCACAAATTACCTGTTGAAAAGTCAAACAAAAGAGAGATCTTATCAGAATGCTTTTTCAGGTGCTTATGAACCGGAGTTGAAGTCCCAATTGCAAACAGAAGGTGTTGCTGAGCAAGAGGGGCCTGAAACTTTAGCTGAAAGGCAAGGTAAATCTTGGCATGATGAACAAGAACTTTCGGTGCTACTGCAGTGGAGAGCAGCTGCCCTTGATCCGCCACAATCTCCGATGCAGATTTACCTCGCAGATAGAATTCTCTGATGTGGGGGATCCCAGTTTTGCCCATCCAACCTACCATGGCACTGGAGCCAACCATCCTTCCATCTGTGGAGAATCCCATTCCTACCCAGCCAACCGTGTAGATTGTGGACAGAACAATGCTCAGAACATTTTCTTCGTTCTGAGAATACTGCAATAAGAAAGTTGACATCAATAGCAAGTTGTGAGTTCGAACCATTTAATGTAAAGATCAGACATGATTAGCATTGGCTTACTCTGAGGACGAAGTTGTTCCAGATGGGTCTGCATGAGAGGCCAGAGTAGTTGCTGAGAGCTGCTGGGAGTTCCAACTCGCAGCTATCCGATTGAGCTCCGGCAGTGATGGCTGCAAGTATGATCGGAAAGATGAAGACGACTGAATGAAGCCCCATCGAAGCTGCTTGCATGGGATGCTATTAGAACTGATGAGAATAGAAAACCAAATGATAAGTGGAAGGGGGAGCTCGACGAGGAGTGAAGTTTAAGTGTTGCCTTTGCTTAGAACTGAAGTTGAATGATGATAATGAGTTGGTTTTATGTCTCTGAAATTTGTGATGATGTTTAGTTTTGCCAAATTGGTTGTTGGATATGGTAGTGGTTGATTTAGGTGCTTAGCGTACCTCATCAAAGTTGGAACTTGAGATAAAGGAGTGAGCAATCATGATCAACAAAATTTGCTGGATGATTATTTGGTGATCTTTTATAAGCTATACGACTGTAGCTTATCCACATTTTCCATTGTCAAAATAAATAACGTTCCTCTCCTCTCCTTCCCATCCCGATTACAGTCGGACACCGCATCTCCCGTCGCCGAAACATCGCCCGATCTGAGTACCGATCGCCTCACCGCACCTTGTCGCTGGCCGCACCTATAGCTCCAATGCCCATCCTCTCGATCTCGGCCACCACCACATGTTTGAGCCTGAACGCATCTCCTCCCTTCTTCCGATCCTATGCTCTGCCTTCACCGCTACAGCCACCGAGAAAGCGACCCAAGTTCGCCGGAGAAGTGAGGTATGAGCTGTGAATTAGATTTTATTAACTAGGAGTTAAGTTAAGCCTAATTAATTGTAATGATTTGATGATTAGTAGCTTAAGGAGGAGGGGTAAGAGTTGCAGATGGAATTTGGATTCAACCAGAGCTAGGTATGTTAATTTTGGATGTGATTTAGCTGTGCATCAAGAAATCCTTTATTTGGATCATTGTTATAGGTTTGAATTGGCAAGTGACAAACAGGTGCTTGAGGGTGTAATGACAGGGGAGCTTGCTTCCAGATGTGTTAGTGAATGAAGCGATGCTAGGTAAGTTATATTTGGATATTTTATAGTCGTATGTGATTTTGAAAGTTAATCTGAAGTTAATTAGCTTGATTAGATATGATTAATTGATAGATTAATTATGTGATGAAATAATTAGGTTAGATTAATCAGATAAGGCATATATTGAGGGTTGAGGATAAATTACTGGTCGATTCATTATTGATTAATTAATCAAGATGCAAGATTAATTTAGGTGTTAATTCTACTATTAGGTTCACAGTAGAACTTAGTTATAATCTATATTGCAGGACTTGGACTTAAGATCGATTTGTAGACGCGAAGACAATCAGTACAATCTACATTTCAGGTGGGTAAACTCCATATGTGGTCAATACGGCTTTCTTTA